>JAQGCB010001614.1:0-13811 GCA_034698835.1 Protaphorura tricampata
CTCCGTCGTCGTCGTCGTCAAGTGACACATAGTCGCTCCGAGACATTTCACGCTCATCCTATTCCCTTCTTGAACGAGGTGAAGAGATCTATATCTTAGGGCACGTCAGTAAGGTTACTCAGTCTGTCCGTCTATCCTTCCTTTCCTAGCTAGCTATCTTACCCGGAACCACCGGGTAATAGAAGATACCTTCTGGAGTACTACTCATTATCATTCCATTCCATTCCATTGCATCATTGGATAGAATAGGAACTATACGTGTAGATCTGCCAGCTTGGTTCCTCTAGCCAAAAGTATGGGGGTGGATCATATGTTACCGTCAATAATTTACATATGCCAATATTAAATTAATAGAATATGCATATTAATCGACATTCGACACAAATCGTGGTCACTCAAAAAAACAGCAACTAAAATATCCTTGATGTTTCCTCACGCTTGACCTGCGATTTGCAATTGAAAAAAAAATATTCACTATTTAAAAACTCACACTCAAAATGCAAGACTAAAGTCAAAATGCTAAAATTGATAGCTGGCTTTAACATACGGAAGTATTTTCATCCATCTTTCCTTGTGCGTAAGTCTACTTTCTGCTATACTAAAGTATTATTGCTCACACCAAGCAATTTTCTCTCCGTATGCTGCTACTTTCACTCTGGAAGCTTTTTACTTTCTCTAAAATTTGTCATTTTGTATTCTGTACCCGACCACCCAAGGAGGAAGACCCCAAGCTTTCAACAATAATATTATTCTTACTTTTTCCCTTTCTCCCAATGTCCCAATTGCAAAAAAAAGACATGCTGGCTGCCAAACTAAGTAAGGAAATGGGTGAAAGCTTCCTTTCTTTTTTTCAAATTTTCTGAATTAATAATTTTATTGCGCATATAAACAGGTCATAGTCAAGGTTTTATTTTCCACATATTCCACGGATTTCTAGTATGATCCTACAATTCAAAAAGCAAAACTGCCCTATTGGGATCAAAAATTTAAACAAGCTGTGAAATGACAATTTCGTAGCAAGATTTGCACGCAAGCCTGAACGTGAGAAAAATGTTCAGTACGCGTCAAATGTCATAACTGGGCTGTTAATATTGTGCAGGGTGTTTCTAAAATGTGTTGTTCATGAACATAACCAGCAAATTGCCGTAAATGCCGAAAAACCCGGTATAGGTTTACAAGCAGGTGAAAGTTCGGTGAAAGTCAACTTTCACCAACCTTAATGGCAAAAGTCTCAAAATGTACAGCAGAAATGACAGAATTTAAAATATAGGGGATTTTTTGAACAACCCTCTCGGTGTTTCGTTTATTTAAACTTTTTAGAACTCTTTGCTACTATAATCGACTCTCACATCCCGGGGCTCACGTAACGTAACGTGCGTAGCGTAGCCTTGGCCAATATCCCATTTTGGTTGCCAAGATTATCAAGACCCCCATGAAATGTGTAAAATAAAAAGGGTTGAGTAGTTTGTAGAATTGGAAAAATATGTTTGGACTGTTATAATAAGGTAAAAAAAAAGAAGGAAGTAGGAAACGTTGTCGTCGGAGTAGTTTAGGGGCATGAACTGTCCTGGCCCTTTTTTCTGTTCAAGAGCTATGCCCTACTTTGTGTGAAATGCTCACTTAAACATGTACATATGTACTTATTGGGTGAGTTGGAAGGAACGCGCGACGACGACAGTGTGCCATTGCCATTGCACAGGCACATTGCACAGTGGAGTGCCCAGACTCCCAAGAGGACTTATTTTATAAGGGTAATCGCAATGAATCTCCATATAATATATGACACGGGAACACTATCCACCGTACAAGACGTCTCAACCTCTTACTTCCAACACATTATATACATATGTACATTATATACATTCCTCATGCCCTCATGTGCCCCCCTTTATATAGTCAATCGTGACGAGGGAGACTAGTGCCATGCGTTTAGTCACCCCTTTCAAAAATTTTAGAAATTTTTGCTCTATCGGTAACCCAAATTTAATAAAAATTGGTTGGCCCGGATCTTAGATAAAATGGCATGGGTTTTTTCCCTAATGGTTGTCTCTCTCACCACTAAGCAAATTAAGAGTCTTAGGCCACGGACTTTCACTACTTTCTCCGTAAGCGTAATGAAGAATGACCTGGCGTTATTTGAGCCTTGCCGCTTAAACGGTCACTTAAAAATTCTTTGGTATGTCACAATGGTTTAGCCCTCAACTCGTACAGCCCATATTTCGAGATTTGACCTCAGAGGTCTTCGTCTTCGTTTCAGTTAGAGTATTTTCCTCGTGAAAGTCGTGAAGACTTAAAATGTATCCAAGGAGGTCGTCGTCGTCGTCGTCTTGAAAGACGAGAAGAGGCAGCCCCGCGGAAATCTCATAAATCTCATTTTCACAACCAACATCATTTCCAGATTTTCACAAATGTCTTTTGGCCCTGGCTATCTCTCTCTCATCCCTTAGTGCATAGTGTGCATGGAGTACAGTTCCCAGTATCCCAGTTCCCACTTTCCCAATCCAATGGACTCAAATTCTATCTACATCGTGTTCTCTGTATAAGGAACCAACCCTTTCACCTACACACTATGTACAGTACCCGTAACGTACAAAGTGGTACGGTGGGGACATGATGTATTTGTATGGACCTACCATAGTGGTAAATTGCATGCAATGGTTGGGTGAAGTGTAGACAGGAAATGAGTCTCCACTTTCTCTTAAATGGATTTGGACTCAACGAAATTCAGTCCAAAGTCTTGTATGGCCGGCCAAGGCACCGTAGCAAAGTGCCGAGGATGATGTCCACAATAATAAGGATGTTTGTGTTGATGTTGATGCCTCAGTACTTGAGCACAGGAATCCCATATTTTTTTCACACTTGGGTGATTTTCTTTTATTTTATAAGAATTTACGGCACAGGATGATGATAGCGCAAATTAAATTGTGGTGCAAAATTGGCACTATTTATTTGTGGTATAATATTTAGTAAAAAAAAATCTAGCCCACAGTAGAAACACTTTTCCGCAGTTCTTTGCAGAAATGTTGACGTGAATTCTCTTTTTCTTGAAGTGTTGACGAGTTCAGTGGTCGCAATTTTCAGAATAGCTCACGTGATCCCGAGGTCCGTCAGTCCATGCATGCCCTTTAGAACTTTACAACCAAGACAATATTTTCTAACAATTTTTGGCAGCCACAACTGTGTATGTGTGCCAAAATATCTTAAAAGTAATTTACCCTTGTACATACATAAAATACTATTCAAAATGTTTTATGGTTTGCGTGCGAAGCTATTTCCACTCATTATTTTCTGGATTTTTGATAACTAATTCTCCCCAAGGGAATTATTATACTTACAGAGAGGGCGTTGACGCTTCGATTGCTCATACTTTTACTTTACTTTCATTTTGTTGGATGCCCTAGGGCCACGTTTGAGTTCGGGACACCCACACTATTACTTCTACGTAAAGATAAGATAACCTAATAAGAAAAAATGCATTGCACATGTACGACTGGGCCAAGAATTTTTTTTTTTGATTTTGGATTGAGATGGTGAATGAAGTAAATGGAGAAAGCTTGTTTAAGAGAAAGGAAGTGAATTTGAGCTGACGAACTATATTTTAGTCTTCGTTCATTGGATTTGAATTATGTCCTCGCATTCTGTCACTGTCCTCGTAGTTAAACCTTAACGTATGGCCTCAACAATCAAATCAAACGACCTCAACATTTCCTTTCACTTTCACTTCCACTTTCACTTTCACTCCTTCCTTCACTTTCTCCATTAATCTAATGTATAGAAATATCCAGGTAAATATTGTTAAATATTATACAATTTCTGGTCACGGCTACAATTGTTTAAATACAACTAACTGAAACTTTAAGAAAATCTACAATTTCGTAATAAAAGTATTTGACATTTTCATTCTCTTTTCACTGTAGGACCGTAAAAACTGGGAAAAATTGTCGACAACAAGAAAAACGTTGAAGGTAAAAGTTCAAGAAAGAAAATGTTATCCGCCTATGGATGATTTCAGTCTGGTTTTATTACTGGTTCCAACTTCTTCCTGGAATCAAGAGAGTTTTCCTTTCTATCCAAATCCACTTAAGTCACTAACCTATCCGATCACTAGGATGAGTTTTCAAATTATATTATTGAGGATCAACCTTTCAAAGAAAGAAATCCCATTAGAAGAACAAACAAGAAAAGACATATATAAGGAGGCTGAAGCAGGAAGCTGAGCTTTACTTCGGCATGGACTCAAAAATAAACCAAAGCTAAAATTTTGGGCTTTTCTGTCTGTACTAGAAGAAAATATTATACGCATTATAGAGAAGACATGTATATACGGTCATGTATTGGAACTCTATGCCAAAATCACAGTTTCTGTTGTATCTGTTCAAGGGTCATGAATTGGGACTGAAGTAGCGTCAACTGTCAAGGGCAACGAAACAGAGACGTACAAGTCTGTTTCTAGAATATAGGTTTTATTTTCACGTCCTTTGCCCTTGTGCCAATACATAAGGATTGAGAGTTAAGATAAGTGGGAATAGTTCCGATTCGTGGATCCGATTCTTCAAGTAAAAAGGAAGGAATTGGAGGCTTGGGAAAGTGGGAACCCCACACATTACATTACATAAGACATTATAGGTTGTAGCTCCACCGTCTATATCTTGTCAACTGTTCAATCGCCCATTAAACGAGCTTCTCTGCGCCCAATTTATCACAGAATCCGTTCTTCAATCTCAACCTGGACTTTCCTCAAACCATCCCCGACTTTCTTCTCAGTATTTCTGGGATCTAATACAAGACTTATTCATCCAACACATTCATACAGGGAAATTTCTCGTCTGCTTTTGACTCAATGCTCAAGGCTATTAAAATCCATTCAATTTCCAAATAAACTTCAAGTTCAGAATTTTGATAACCAAACTATTCAGAAATTAAACAAAATCTGTAAATGTACATTGAAAATGAATGCCAGTCGAAAATATGGCCTTATACCATTTCAATGGGTGCCGGGAACCCGTCCATACGGCAACATTATCAAATTCCAATCCGAAAAACAATTAAACAATTTCTGATTTTCCATGGACTCTCACAATAATGCCTTGGTTCGACCATGCATTGACGAACGACGGGTTTTCGAAAGGTCAGGAAAGACAGGATTCTCGTGTCGAATTTGATTGATTACCAGAGTAATATCTGAAAGATTCAGATTTCAGTAGTTCAGGTTGACGAGGTGGCCACAAATCTAAAATGAATATTATCCGATTGTAAGATAAATTCGTAAATTATAATATTTCAGTTCTTCTAAGCAAATGATAAACGTGGGGAGTCATTAGTTGTTTCGTTTTTTGATTATTTAGTTCCGTTCTTTAAAATTATCGACAGGTTTCAACCTATTCTAAACATAATTTGTGTGTTTTAAAGGAAGCGGAGTTGTCTGATCTTTGCCCCCGTCTGCGGCTTGGCTCTGCTTCAAATTATCCTGATTATTCTCTGGCGAGGAATTAGCAATGCGAGAATGAATAGTGTCATGGATGCCAATCGAAGAAAGATATTCACGATGGATCAATCTTTTGAAGCCCTTTGGGGCTACGTTCGGAACCATCACATTTTTCCACCATCAGAATTGGAATACGATTTTAACAATAGATCTGTTTTCAAACTCGATCCTAAAATTGACGATGTTGCATTCTCATTCTTTAAGAAGAAGGTATTTTTTTTTCTTTTTTAAATCGTCCAAATGGTTGTGCACGGAATGATCTAAAAATGTATATGTTATGTATCTCTGGCAAGATTAGGTTTTGGAGGCAGACGATTTCTCCTTCTTTTTATACACTGTCAGATTCTTTGTCCTTTTAGAAAAATGGTTTCTTCGTGGAAGTTGGTGCTTACGATGGATTCCAAACACACACTCTCTATTTAGAACGTTTCCACGGGTGGACTGGACTTCTGATTGAGTGTAACCCAATTCTTCTTCCATTGTTAAAAGCAGTTCATAGAAACGCATATGTTTCGGATGTTTGTGTGTCAAGGTCTAGGACACCTTCAATGGTAAATATGAAAACATATTTTTTTATCGTACTATCTAAAATACCAGTAATCTGTCCAATCTACAGAAATTTTCGAATGAATTAAATCTGTAGGCAAGGATGAAGGCTTCGATGCATAATTCAAATTCGCTGCCTATGGGTTCATTGTCCGATGGAAATGACTCGACAGTATCTCATGATACAAAGGAAACGTTTACAACTTTTAATGTACTGACAATTCCACTGCCTGCTATAATTTCTTCTCTTGATATTTTTGTCGTGGATTTGATGGTCCTGGGTGTTCAAGGTTTAGAATGGAAAGTGGTCAAGCATTTTCCCTTCGATTCAATACAAGTTAAGGTATGTGTAATCAGTAGGTATAAAATAATTAAAAGATTTCTTAACAAATAGCAGTGGTGCGGACCTCGGTCATATTAGTGTGCTGAACTATTTTTCAAAATTTATATTTGTTTGTGTGGGTATTACTTTTTGGCAGGTTTGGATCATTCAATTCAATTTACTTCCAAGAAATTATGAACGCCAACTCGAGAGATTCATGATCGGACAATCCTACGCAAAAGCAACGGAATCTTCCACTCATTTTGTATTTGCACACTCTTCAGTGATCTAATGATAAATTCCTTCAAAAATGAAGTCCAATCTTTTATATACATACTTAATATTTGTTTCTTATCGGTTAGTTGTAATTGTAATCATTGTAATGTGATGCTTTCAAAAATATTAGTGTAAGTTTTAAAAACTGGACAACTGAGAAATATCAACTGTAAAAATCTTAACAGTGTATTGTTTTTCCATAAGTTATAAGTGGAGAAAATAATCTCTGATCTTTCTTAAGACTAATGCTCTGTAAACGCTACAATTTGCCCATCTTCCTATTATTCCTAGGATTTTGATATCGACATGCCACTGATACAGCTCTATGTATATCTACAGATTCCATATTCTAGTTTCGCCTCTCTACCAGTATGTTTGAGGATTTACAATTTATGCTGAGCCAATGATTCTGTAGTTTTATCAACAGAAGTAATAAATCGTTAAAGTCCTAGTCCTGTCCGGACGTGGACACCGCTTTCGGATAACACTGCTGTGTATTGTTAAGTAGGATTTGCAAATCTCTTGAAAAAAAGTGCGAGCATGGATGATATTTCAAGGATAGTGTCAATCACAAGAGCTAAGCAGAACTTTTGAACAGAAATAAATTCTGTCGTGTTTCGCATGAGAAATCACAGTAGGTTTACAAATTACTTTTACTCCTTGAGACGCCTTGAATTGAACCGTATTAGAAATATTAGAATTGCGCACCACAATAGGAAGTCCTCCCCAGTAAATTCGCCTAATAGTGAGAAAATTAAGAATACCCCGTCATACTTGAGGTTTCTGCGTTTTTTATATTAAAGGAATCAATAAATCTCAGAATTGTTTCGGCATTTTTTGTAAACCTGCATATTTTGTGCAGCAGGGATGTCGCTGTCAAAAATTGCGTGTTGAAATAAAAAAACAACAAGGGGGATTAATAATAAACTTGTTCATAAGTTTCGTTGTTCCACAAAAACTTTGTTAATTTCACTTTTCAGGAGTCGAGTCGTGTGGAGTGAAGAAACTTACGAATACGATTAGTCTCATCGTCCCCCTCTCTCAATCTTTGTAGGGTTTCGTTTCGACGTTGCGTTGCGCCAAAGTTTTTGACAAAACGCTACAATGAACGCCAGTTTCTTACCAGAATTCTTAATGTATGCTTAGATTCTGTTGCATCTGCACGTGAGTGTATGTATTTTTAATGAAAACGTGTAGAAATACCCGGGTTTTGACAAGGGAAGTTTGTAAACCGGGTGAAACAACCACACACTACACTGGTAGCGAGTCCATGGCCAAATGGGTGTTGTCTATTTAGCTTCTACGCTTTTAGCAATACGCTGTGATACTGTTTTTTGTATTAGAAAATGTCAACCCTCCCAAAGTGAAGGAGAAAGCAGAGAGTGAAATCAGCTTTCTCTATCTGCGAACCAAACTTGGGTCAATTACAGTGTCAATGTATTTTAATTACAATTACAATTATAATTCGAAAAACGTGAAGTAATTTAACTACAATTACAATTGAAAATCTCAATGTAATTTAATTACAATTACGTAAATGTAATTGAATTTTCAATTGCTTAGTGCTTAGTATCAAGTTTACAATTGCAATTACGTAATTGTAATTGAATTTTCAATTGCTTAGTATCAAGTTTACAATTACAATTACAGGTCGGAGGCCATGTATTTTAATTACAATCATAATTACTATCACCAGAGGCGAATGTAATTGAAATTACGCAATTGAAATACTTGTGATTTGTAATTGACCCAAGCCTGTTGCGAACATCCCTCGTTAGCTACCCTCAAGACTTGTATCTGAAGTATTTGCATTTATCCCTAATTCTGTTCTTTATTCTGTTCCCTTGCCAAGGGGTGACAAGACTGTTAGTGTTGCGGAAGGAGAAGAATTGTTGCGGAGTGACATTTTCTTTAGTTGAGTTCTTCTTTGTCTTCTGGAGAGAGATAATAATATGTACATATATTTGTCACGCTTTGTCCTTCCTCTGGATTTTCGGTAAACTTGTCTTGCCAACTTTGAATTTGGTAGCCAGTGTCTGTATTTGTAACTGTAACTACAAGATCTGACTCAGTCCCGGTTCTACGAGCGGGCCTGGGCCCACTTTGCCCACTCACTTATTATCAAAGCGTCATTCTTAAGATTTGGCCATTTTGGCCCATTCCGTGAAATAACTTGAACCGCCAGAGTCTGTACATTTGTTAAGTCTCTTATCATCCGACACAGATCAAAAGAAAGAATGAGAGACATTTCTCTTCAGCAACTCAACCAACCACAAGACGAATTTACTCAACTAATTAATGAATGCAAAAGCAAAATGTTTCCCTTCTTCTAGCTTTGTTAGCATATTCTTAGAATCAACCTCTGCCTGCGCCACATGCTGTGTTGCTAACATCTTGGATAATTTGAGCCATTTATTTGTTGAACTCAACGCACTACCCAAGGAATATTAATTTACAATTTTTTTTGTTTAAATTATCCACGAAAATCTTGTAGTCTCGAATATTCTTAACTTTTAGGTTTCAAGGGTATGTATGGTTTCATGAGTTCCACAAAATGGAATTGTCCAGAGTCTGGAGATCCGGAAGAAACTCCAGATCATAACTTACTCATTATTAACAATAACTTCTACGCTGGAAGTCTATCTCCATACAATATTCTGGACAAGTTCCAGCTGTGACTTGGGTGATGATTAGGAGTTCGTAGTATTTAATACAGACATTACACAAACTTATGGACAGTACCCTGTGGTATACGTACACAGATTTTCCTGCCTCTAGGACCTCAACGCCACTAATCGTTCGTTCGTCAGTGCAGTGGTTGGTTGTACGTATTTCTTATAATTTCACTTAAGATTACGGAAGTCCAAGATACCGAATTAGACTGAAGAAATAGAAATTCCAAACCGCATTTAAGTGCTTGGTTAGTACTCAAGGGAATTTTACACAATAGAATTCCATTAGTATATTCCCCAAGAAATTTTGTACGTAGGGTTTCCGGGAAACTCGTAGTCGTTAAATGTTGGCATTGAAACCCTCGCTTTGTTTCTTCCCGTATGGTATGTAGAAATCTTGAGATATAAAATTCAGATATGTATTTGCGTATGCGTTCCAAATATCTTAATCTTACACTGTGTGGAATATGATTGTGTGGCAGAAACTATAGCGAGGAGGCAACGACTGCTTATTCTGCGGAAGGAACTGTATTGACCCAAGTTCTATACATTTACATTATATATTGTCCACCCTGTAAAGACTTCACTATTCTTTCGAGAATGTTACGGAATGTATGTGAATGTGAGCATTTGGATTCGAGACGAATGCCAACACATTACAAGACATTCTCCCCCCTACTTGTAAGTTTTGAATAATTAATTCACAGAAAGTCAGTACATTAGGGGGAAACCTTGGAAGACTTCCGGTGGGACAGACTATCTCAGACTTATCTTAATTGAGAGACACTAAAATATTTACAAGAATTGGGCAACAATAGCGTTATCCAAAGGAGCTAGGACATTCTTGAATTAGGTATCGTACATAGTCCTAGTCCTGCTGGTAGGCGTAAGATTTGTTATCGCGATTGCACGTACATGCATATTTTAAATGGACATCATGTCGGAGTTCCTCGACTACAATTACAATTACAAATTACAATTCATTTCCCACTTTATTACACTAATTCATTAAACGAAGCTGATGCTAAGAAATTAGCCAATATTAATTTCTAACAGTTCCCATCTGTCAAATACCATACCAGTCATAATAGAAAACTATTCTTTAGAAGAAATATACCATTACATTGTCCCCCACCACTTTTCAGTAATTAAAACCATATTACCATCCCTTCCGTATAACTGAGGCAATTTCTAATTTCCATTGTAGTAAACATGTCAAGAGCTCAAGCCTTTGTTTCTTACCATCATCGCATCATGTACAATGTACATGTGAAATAATGTGAATGTATCAACCCTGAACTTCAAAGGAAGAAAATAATGTTCTCGTTAAAGGGTTGGGTAATGGGTATGGGCGCACAAAGCCAAATAAAATACCAGGAGTCCACATTACCATTCTAAATTGGTTCATTTATGACGCGGCGGTAGTACAGTACGGTCGGCGGGTTGGGGTTTTCCGGCTTTCATCCGTATAGTGCGTGGTTCCTGTATGTTTTCATTATTGCAGAAAATAATAACATGTGTAGTAGTATATGTTTACGGATACACTCAAAGATACGCTGCATGCACATCCTTTTAGCTCCTGAAAACTTAATCAGGCTTTCTCGGAAGATTAGAAAGTCTTGAGAGCTTTCTCCGCCCGGCTTTCCCCCAAGAAAAGAAAATTAAAATTCACTCTAAAATTACTCCTCACTCTCACTCGCACTCGAATTTCACTTCATTTTATTTTCTCGGCTCATCAGCTAAAGTTCTTAGAGTGTGATTCTCAAAATGCTTCTAGGCGGCCGGGCCGCAACCACATACTGAACCAAAAGTAACGACAAGTAACCAAATGAAAATTAATACGGCTAGAAGGTTTCGCTTATTTTTGGGCTTCTTGAAGAAATTACGAATTTGTCGAAGGAAATTTTGGCTAAAAAATGGCTAATCTAATATTTTAGTTCGACTTTAACTACGAACCACGAAATGCGTATTTTTATTTTTGCCCATTTTTACTTTCTCCCGACCGAAGAAATTCCAACGGAATTCGGAATTCTCACTTTTGATCTTGAATTTAGTTGGTTTTCCGGGTTTTCCTTAAAATTGACTCTCCCCTTCATACCGTTCAACCAAAAGAGATACGAACGCGATTACGACGATTGACTCTCTGTACACTCTTGGAAACCCCTTTCAATGGAAATGGAAATACGCACGTGGAGTGTGTGCTGGAATATTGTTCTCCCTTAGGAATGGAATGAGGAAAAGATGGAAATATTTTATAGAATCCTCCCCTCCTTCATGATGCGAATGGGATGCATTTCTGCATCCAGAGTGAATGTCAAATAAAAAAAGACAGACAAGGGTAAAACTATTTTTCTCAACAACGCTTGGAAGGCTCTAAAGTTTACCCGAATCCGAATGTGTTTGTCTCGGTCATGGTCATAGACATAGTCACCAACACCAAGTAAAGTCGGAACTCCATAAAAGACACTCTGGAGAATTTTGGAACGTTATGCATTCATATTGTATGAGAATGAGATGCGTTGGTTGAGAAACTAGCTTTTTCCGGTTTACCTCTGTCATTTGTATTTCATACAAACTTTTCCAGGAGATTCGCCTGTGCATGCATATTACAGTTGCATATTGCATCAGTGCATGCAGTGTGACATTTTTGTTGACACGCCGCATTTCAGACGCCTACGCTACCCTTACCAGTTACAACCAGTGCAGTGTACACGGTACACAAATGTACTGGAGAAAACTGAGTGAGTAGCTCATCTTGTAAATAAATAATTCTACGAAGAATTTAAAATCGGACAGCCAGAAGGATAAGATATGCTAGTTTGGAAAAGTTCTCATTTGTTATAATCTGTTACGTTGGATTTTCCAGATCCAAACCCCTGGAAATTGGAATATTACCCAAAGAACATAGCGAATTACAATAAAATTAAAATATAAAAGAAATGTCAAAAGGTTAAAACTTATTCCATCAAAATTCATAAAGCACATCGAGAAATATCTGCCAATTTCTGTAGCTGTGCTGTGGCCATATAGGGAAACGTCAAACGTGTGAGATGGGATTGAATTTTAGCTATTTTCAGTCCAAAGTGTGATATAAGAATACTGTAAAGGGGTCAATGTCCCTTAGCCCTCTACGAGCTTCAATATTCAATGCAAGCATTCTTTTTTCAAAAGTTTTGTACAATACGGAAAGGGATACGACCCACATTTGTATAAAATATACATAATGCCCACATAACAATTAAATTAAGATAAGAAAAGATCTAAAAACTTGGGGAAGTTTGACTATGATTGGGTGAAACCGATTGTGATTGTGTGACAATTGACAATGATACCCGATGCTGAAAACAACCTCATTTCATTTTCATTTTTCGAATTTCAACTTCAGAACTTTGTATAGTGCGTGTAATAACAATTGAGCTTACAAAAAAGTCCGAGAAAGTTTTCTGAGGATGGAGAATAAAATAAGTGCGAAAAGGAAGCCCAAGTCGACAGCCAGAAAATGATTGTAAAAAGTCATAGTAGTACAATTGTACAATGTGGTTCATCGAGTCCGGCCAGTCAAGCCAATTTAGTTTTCAGTCTTCAAAAGAAATCTGACGTTCTCACATACATTCGTACAGAATTTCATTGAAACCCATACAAAGTTATCAGGATTGAAACCTAGAATTCTTCTGTCCTCTTTCACTGTCTGCTGAGAGCTGAAGTATCAAAAATTTTCTTGAACAATTTCGGTTAAGCTATAGGAAGTGTATAAAAAAATTAGCCACCCTGTATTATTATGTCAAACTAGCATTTCATTTTCGTTTCACGGTTCGTTTCCTTTGACCTGGATGAAGAAAAAAAACTTAGTGCTACTCTTTTGAAACTGTTTATGAATTGCCACTTGCCAAAAGAAAAATAATAAAATAAAATAAGTTTTTGGTCCTATTTTTATTGTTAAGTGACGCAGTTCGGGCTTGAAAAAATTAGAATTGAATTGAATCTTGAAATAATTTGCTCGTAGTTCAAAAATAAATTGGGAGTTAAACATACAAATATTCAAATATATAGTTAAACCCTTTATTAATTTCATTGGTTTGATTTGAATGTAGTGAAAATCTTCATAAACACGATGTTGTAAATCGGATTTTAGATTTGAATAATAAACGACAAAGTCGTGTAATATAATTGTAAACATTACTTTCCCCACCCCCAGAGTCCTTTAACAAAACCTGTAATTCCTGCATCCTTGGTTTGAGACTTCTTCGGAGAAAGTCCTGCCTGTTCTTCAAGTTTATCAGGTAATTTAATATGATTGAGAGCCAAATCAAAGAACAGCGGTTTGGCTGGAATTGGACTGAAAAATAAACGAAGAAAAATTTGATAAGGAAACCGAACGTATTTCCGAATACTAATTAAACTCGAAATTGAAAATTAATTAAATGTTCTTCAATTTCAAATTTCAAGCCTGGCATAAATGGATATCCCATATCCATTGGGCTTTATTATTATATGAAAGCACAAATATCTT
>JAQGCB010001615.1:0-13810 GCA_034698835.1 Protaphorura tricampata
TTGGGTTGGTACCCCATGTATAATGTAATATTCAAACATACTGGGCCTGGAACCTGTCGAAAAGTCCCGACCCGACACCCCTTCTCTTATTTTTTTGACCAGTTTTGGCGACAATCAACCAACAGACGCGTGGAGTTAATCCTTTGTGCAATCGCAATCGCAATCCTTTTATTCTATTCAATTCTTCCCTGAAAACCGAACCGCCGGGACAAGGAACAACACCGAAAACTGAGTGGAGCTGGGAGATACGTTTTTTTTGGGGACACAAAGGATTCGTCATCATCGGTGAAGTTTGGCTGCTCCTGGGCCCTTAGTGTTCTATAATGTATTCTTCTATTCTATCAACCCATACACTGCACTACACTCACGGTTCAATCGGCTAATGGGCTTGGTTACTTGCTTTTTCCTACATAACAACATTAAACATAATCCGCATCAAACAGCCCTGGGTCCTACCCTACAATAATGCACACAGCAATGGGCCCGCCCTTTGTGTCATGGTGCGTCATTGCAAATCACTCTCTCCATAGGGTCTGGGCCAAAAGAAACCAAAAACCAAATCCTGAAGGCATTAGGACTAATGTGATGCTTGATAATGCTTGATGCAATCAATTAGGACGATTCACTTGTGTTGTGTTGTGTAGTATTTATGATCCGCGTCGAGTCCATTGTTGTTCAAAAGCCAAGCCAAAAAGCTTACGGACTACGACTACGACTCGCGTCCTAACAAGCAAGGATTGCGATTGGCTAGGTTTGAAAGGAATGAGGGATTTTAGTTGAGTTAGAAGTGGAATTCGATGCGAATTTGAATTCAATTCAATTGTTATTATGTATTTTCTGACTCAGTACTATGGGAATTAATTATAATAGGGGTTTCCTTTCTCACGGTTTGACTTGGCTCGTTTGAAATGAATGAATCATACTTTACACACGGCCAAGCCGTGATATGATTTCATAAGTCATCAAGACATCGTTATAGATTGCTTGGGATGTTTAAGAATAATGCACATCCGGCGAGACAGTGCAAATGTAAATGTTTGCCTATTAAACTTTAGTTTGTTACTTAATTTTTATAGAAACTGTATACATAAGTTTGACTTTCACACGGGAGAGAAGTTCAGGCAAAATTCCCTGGTCGTAAAATATCTGCATGTCCCGAAGGAAAGGAAGTCCGTATGGTGTGGACGTGGGAGAAAATTATATTTACAATCTGGAAATTTCCAGTGGATGTTGTTTGTTGTTGGAGTTAAAAATCTAAAGTACAAATTAAAGGTAGGCATTACATGTGCAACTACAATGTACAATATGCTCGGAGTGTATTTTCCCTCAAATGTTGACTTTAACTTTAACCAGGTCGGCCTTTTGGTGTTTTGGTCATAGAAGGTAAATAGGCCAACAGAAAGCTACGGCGTTAACGGAAGCTATAGAAATCTTTTCACTAGTTGACCGGATTTCGTATCCGTCCTTCTAAAAACTCAATTATGGAAAGGTCTGATCTTCCTGTGATGTCCGTCGTCTCAAGGCAATACATTATGTAACGGAGCGCCAAATAGCCAATGGTAAAAAAGAATCGAGGTTGCCCTTATTAGACTTCTCTTCTCATCCCCGTTCTAAATCAAATAAAGTGTGAGTTTGATTTATAGTGTGTGCTCGAATCTATGTTATGTACAATGTATTCTGTTGTAATTGAAGAAGGACTTCCGGAGTTTCCTAGTTCGTCTTACATACACTAGTTTCCTTTTCCCTCGATATGCGCACATTACATACACTTATAAGGTTTTCTCAAGTTCTATGGATGACAACCGTACAAATCACACAACTAGACATATCACGTAGAAATAGTCAGTCAAAGGAAACCGGAAGGAAATCACTCGTTGCTAGCTACAGGTAACTTGAGAATAAATCGACAGAGTATTATTTGACTCAAGGTTATTTGCTTTATGCTGTTCCTTCCACTCCATTTACTTAAAGTAGTACATAGTATTTGCATTCTACATACAAATTCGAATTCAAAGAGATTTTCCTTTGAAGGCCGAAATATCTTATGTACGTTTGGAAAGATACGCACACATGTATTAAGTTTATGGTCTCTTATTTGCATACATACATAAGTAGTAATATCAATTTGGAAACAGACCATGTTTAGCAAAAAGCTTTGACGTGACGTAAGATGTGTCTTAAGTTAAATTATTATCTGTTTTTTTCTCGACTTCCCGGTTTTCGGGGTCACGCACATGATGAACGTCAACAAATAAAGTATTGATGCTTTACATTCAGAACTGGCGGCAACTAGATGCCAAATTATCACTATATTTGCATTTAGCATGGCAAATTATTCGGAACTCCATTCAGACTTAAGACTTGGCCCGTCCGCGTCCGTGATCCTTGATAGTGAATGTACTCTGTACTGTTCATCGAAATGAGAGAATGTTAAGACATAACAGGAAGTTTAGGTCATGGCACGTGCCTCCCTGCCAATCGAATCCTGTCAAAGCCGATTAACTTAAACTTTGCTTTGGCTGCTTGCCTTGAGTGCACTTCAAATCCCCTACGACATAACAGACTAAAGTAAAACTGACCAGTTCAGAAAAATAAACACTAGAGAAAAGATTCGACCGGATTTTCCGGGAAAGGTTTAAACTCCGAACACCTGGTAAATTTAGTACAGCTCTTAATCTAATCAATCCAGTTGACACTGGCGACCTCTGACTGTCAAAATTTTTGAATGATTTCCTAGGTCGACCTCGAATTGCCAATATTATGTGTATTCGTCCTACTTAATCTAAATTGTGACCTTTCCTGGTTGGCCTTTTCCCGGACATTATACATATTTACACACTGGCCAGTGTCGTTACATTCTCCGCCATGCTGTAATTGCCATTCCCATTGCCAATCCCCATGCCATGCCATAACTCATCTTTGCTCTGAGACTTCGTCAGGAAATTAGTTCAGGGGCAAAGAAACACCATTAAAAGTAACCTCAGTTCCAGATGATAAATGACTCTCGGTGGGGTTCTATTTTTAGCCTGTTATAGCTCTAACGAGTGAGATTCCTGTATTTATCCCTAAACTATCAGAAACTTGCCTAAGAAAGGGGAAAATCTGCTGATTTGCCCTTCTCAGTTTTTCCTTCCAGAAAACTATGTTTTTTTGTTCAATCCACGCATCCATGATGGGAAAAGCCCTCTGTTCCTGTCCCAGGTTCAGGCAGGTCTGCCGACGAAGTGTATTAAATAAATGAGAAACACGCTGGCTGCGGCAGTCAGTAGTAGTAGAAGTGCAAATGTCTGTGAAAATAACATCTCGGGAACCTCCTGTGCAAGATTCAACCAAAAACCAAGCAAAGGTATGACTCACACAATAATCGACCATGGAAAACTCAAGAGTGTGGAAATGTGCAGGCAAGAGGCAAGGGAAATTCTCTCAAGAACTTTCCTTTAGAATTTCAGAAAAGGGGGGAGATTTCTATAGGAAGGAAGAAGAGGAAAATAGGAAAATCTAAGGAAGAATATTATATGCGTGTGTATATTTAATATTCCTGAATGATTCATACGTACACATAATATTCTCACGCAGGCCAGGCAATGCAAGGCTGAGTAAAATTTAATAATCTTAATAATAGAAATGCAGGAAGTAGTCGGTCGTATTTTAATCAAACATGAATGCATATGTTAAAGGCAGATCAGGATCAGATGGCAGATCTCTGTCGAGGAATTGGCTGTAACATGCAAAATTCCATACATCATGATTGCCAGTGCCACAGTACAAGTACTATTGTTAAAAAAATGTAAACAGTATACTGTGTACATGTACAATGTAAATGGAAGAAGGTAAAAAAAGTGTATGTTTCACTATTTCGTAAATGAGCAAACACGCAATAAAATGCAAAATGCTATGCATGCAATGGCAATGGGAATGGGAATTTTACAGACTCGGTATTAAAACTTGGATTTTGCACTCGAACTATTTTTTTCCTAGTGCTAAATTTACATTTACACTATTTACAGGATGAGTCATCCGGTCTAGATATGTGTACTTACTAACTATTGCATGACAACTTTATTTGTATTGTGAAAAGGTGTTGAGTAAAAAACCTGTGGCTCTTGTGTGTATGTGTGTGTGTGGTGCTCCAGATACTACTGCGCAATGGAATTGGAATTATGGAATAGACTCATCTAATCTAAATACAGACACCAGAATAGTCCAGGCTAAGGCTAATAAGTTCAGGAGAGGAATAATAATAATAAAAATCCTTAGAAGAATAGAATAGAATATTAGTATCAGAACAGAAGCTAACAAGGGAGCCATTTTGGATGTAAAATTAGCCCAGATTTTTAGACACCCTGTCCGATTTTACCATTAAAAGCGGTTTCCTTGTAGATCAAATCGAAACCTAGCCTAAAATTAATACTCCTACGCTACATTGGCTACATATAATAATAGTCCCAGGCCAGGCAAATACTACGGGAAGTCAATCCTTGACTTATGTTATATTGATTTTGACATCTCATTCTCTATTTTTTTATGATACATAGATAGTAAGGATTTGTCAAAACCCGTGAAAGTATTAAATATATTATTGATTCTGACACATGTGTGTATGTGTGTGTGTGAAGAGATACTAAAAGTAAATTGTACACTTGGTGTGTATGTGTGTGGGTGCATATAAAATATAACCCTTTGATCCTAGGACTAGGACTAATCCGAGTCATCAGAATAGGGTGCTTCCGGAGAATTGTTTTATTAGATCAGTTTACTACTATATCCATTTATCAAATATTTCTCCGAAACCCCCTTAGAAAAGATACCCTGATTTTTGCTGAGTTCATTCTCTTGTACTTGTACTTTACTCGTACATGTTCTTATCACCGACACGGGTACACGGGAATGACGGGAACCTTAACGCGATTATGCTATTTAGCTATTAGTGAAACATTTCCATGATCCATCCATGCCTGAATGTACTCATATGCATACGCGATATGCGATATCAGACGAGATTGTGATTGTGAGCAATTCAACGACTAATCACAAAACTGACACAGCAAAATTGTGTACAGTAATTGTTCATATTAATCTCTACTCTGAAACCGATTAGACGTATTTGAATTTGAATGTGACTCTGACGCCTGGCTATCATTATTTACTTAATGTCTTATTATTCAAACTTTTAACCCTTCATTTTACGAATGGTATTGTGTACGTACTCGTACTATGTATGTATATCTTCATTTTTCCAGGAAAAAGCGTAATTGCATTGCATTGCATTGGCATTATCTGAATATGATAGTGTGCATGATTTACGCATTCGAATTAATCTGAATTGGCTAATAATTCCAAGATTTGATATTAAAATTGGTATACTCTGTAGTTTAATATTCCAGCCAGTACCTGACTGAATAAACCGGTATATAAATAATATTCAGTAGCCTGGGCCTGGGCCTGGGCCATGTTAAATATGCTAAGGTCGTTGAAACACTTTTTCTATTCATTCCCTTTAATTTCTAACTGCTCATGTACCTCACGATACGATACGAATGATTCTGTATGTTTTTTTTTGTGTGGAAGTACCTTGAAAAAGGTAAACGTCAAAGATGTATACTGCGAACGAACAAGGAAAAGTAATTTACCTCATAAAAACAGGTAAGGCAAAAGCTGTTAGGAGTTTACGTACGGGTGAGTCATAATTCCTTTGGTGGAAATGTTTTAAATGGGACTTGCCAGGAATGATGATGTTCCTAGAAAATATTATTGGGACCGGTTGGATGAGATGCTCTCTTATTTTCAGAATTTTAGAAAAAGTTACAAAAATTGATTGATTGCTTTTGACTGCTAAGTTTTCGTAGAATAAACAAGATACTACTTGTGGCAATAAATTTGTAGTAGTAGTTGTGCGCATATTAGCGACAGATCTCTCAGAATTTCATGCATAGCATATGAAATGTAGGACTGACATCTACTGATTCACTCAAGTCATTAGACCCATTCTGAACTTTGACCCCTCCCAAACTAAACTTTGAAAACATTGTGCTAAACTTCTGACGTGTTCAACTGAAAGATTCAGTCCACGTGCAACGGGATGTCTCATCGTATCGAAGTCCCTCTTCAAGATCGTAGTTCTTAGCCCTAGTCTTAAATTTTACAACTCAATGGAATGACCCAGAAAACCAGAAACCAAATCTCATCTGTGTCCAGCGTGTCCGGAACTAGCTAGATGATCTTAATTTGTATACTACGCATAATACTCAGAAAGATAAGATGAATATGACGCGAACGCGATACGCCAAATGCTATATGCCACTTGATGATAGATGGGTGACTAATCTCTTAAAACTTTTTGTCATAGGAATGATCATACGGAAAAATGCTTACATATTGCATGTACCATGACACTACAACACTACAAGGTGAATAATATCTGCTGACTAGTGTCAGTGCAGTGTGACTAGTTATATGACCACTTAAATGACTAATAAACAAAATATTTATGCAATTAAATATTTTTTATTTACCTGAGAAGACCAGATGTAGTTGAGGATAAATTTTCTGAAAGATTGAAGCTAGTGCAACAACCTCAACGTCAAAAACCAGGTAGAATATTGTTAATAATGTTACGCACAAAAAGTATCAATCACAACAATTCACGATTTCCATTGTTAAAAATTATTATGAGTGGTTGAGGTGATTTTTCCAGAAAGTTTCCCGTACGTGATTCACTTTTCACAATTGATCAATTTCTCAGTAAGGAAAATCACACTGTACTGTTGTTGTCCTGTTTGTTAATTAGTCAACTTTTTTTCCAGAATTATTACTCTGTGTGTTTTCTCGTTGAAACCTTTGACTGAATTGATAATGTTGTATCAATGTAATGGTGTAAAATTTAGTTCGAGTGCTGGTCACAGTTTATCCAAACACTTCTATAGGGGGTTGTCCGAAAAAAAATTTGATAAAAACCACAGTAGTGGTATTGGTGGCTGATAATGGTTATGGCTCGCTGTCCGTCCAATGTTTAATTTGTAGAATGAATCACTTTATGTACTCGATTGGTCACAAGTAGTATTCATTTGATGATAAGGACATTGCACTGTAATAGTATATGTGCTCGGATGATTAATAATAATAATAATAAATTAGTACACAGTTGACCAAAAAAAACTGACTGACCCAGGGATTTCAGGTCAATTAGTAATATGGCTGGCTTATATTTGCTTTTATCGTCGAAATCTTGTATGTACTACTATGTGTACAGTATCGTATCGACTTGCCGGGTAAAATTCGGTGCGATTCGTGGGATGTGTTGACGAAACAACTGCAGATACTCGACTGAACTGAACCCAAAATGTTCTGAAACTCACATCAAGTTTTCTCATCTTCTATACATACTTACTTTAACCCGTTCCTCCTATTGTAACCAGTGTGAGCAGTTGCAGTGCGATTGAATAGCCTAGAATGTACTGGGTACCCATCGTCGTAGTAGGGAATCGTAGTAAAGTATAGGGTGGCTGTCGAAGGTTGCGCACCTTTGGCTAAATTGAAGTTGAATCGCATTACTCTATTGTATACAGGTACAAAGTTCGCTATGAATAAATGCATGAGTCAGAACAGTTCGTTATACAAAGTGGATGAGTCATCCATGCTGACGCAGCACAGAAGTCCAAAGCGTATGTATCAACTATATGTATCATTCAGTCCCTGCCAAAAATAACATAGTCATGGCTAGCAGCCCTTGCTGCTTCGTTATGGTAAGTGGACGTTCCACTTGAGAGGCCTCGTAAGCTATGACATTTTGTAGCGTAATGGCTTTTTTAGATAGCATTTTCTAGGGTAGAGCTTTTTCTTTCTATTTTAGAGACTTCCGTTAGGATAAATGGAATGCTGAGCCATTCGCTCCGAATAATCTGCGATATATTTTACTCTATACTTCATGGGTTGTCATTTATCATGTACATATTTAAGTCATATTTTGGTAATACATCTTGAATTGTGAACCCGGCCAATTTGGCCAGTTTCTAGTTTGCTCTTTCGTGATATCGATTTTGGACGAAAGTTGGCCTTGAATCTATTGAAATGAGACGCACATACCAAACATTTCAAAAGGTGTGCGTAGTTTCTGCCCTACCCTATATCCAATTGTGGAACCAAGCTGTAGCTGTGGCTGTAGAAGGCCAAACCAAAAGTATGAATCACATTCAACTGGTTCTCCGCACGTCCACCCTTATAACACCAAGTGTTTTATTTGAGGGGAAAAGTTTTTGGGGGAACTGCGTACTACACAAAGTGCATCTGGAAACGTTAGGACCCCTCAGGCTTTAGCTCCTAATTATGTATAAACATTCACACGCAATTTTATATTAACTCTTTCTTTCTGCTTAGCATTATATAGCTTAGCTAGCTTCTTATTTGAGAAACAGCCTTGTATGGCCCAGACTAACTGACTGGTTATGGCTATGGCTATGCCTGTGTGTGGCTTTGGCTTCCTTCCGTTCCGACTTTGGGCTTAATGTACGATTTGCGTCGTTGTGTTCACAATATCACAATCACAACTCACCTTGATAATGTCATGTGAATTTTATTAAGAATTTATATGACAAGTCATGGATTAGGTGTAATAGTTAAACAAAAACAATGCTATTTTTTTACAAATAATTTAACGGCACGACGTACTACGCACGTATTGCGGTTTTTACCGAATCCTTGCTGATGATGGAAAAAATAGACAGAATTCGACTGCGAAGATTTCTACCTATTCGAAAAGTTAGATCCATGCTTTTCCAGTACTAACAGAAGAGGTTTCTTGTGAACCGAAATAATTCAATTTCTCCTGGTACCTCTACTTTCTTGCATGGCATGTGCTGTGAATAATTTCTGTTCTAGTCAAAATTATTAAAGGTGGCTGAACCGTTTCCATTCAGCGTCTAACTTTAACTCTTGACTTTCGGTTCATTCAGTTAACATTGCAAATTACATTGCAATGTAACTTGTCACACACGCGACGTGTACTCACCTGGTGCACTAGTACTGGTAGTAGTACTTCAATTCAAAGTTTCTCGTAATTTCTAGTAAATACCTAAATGCGTGCAATTCATCCATACTAAAATTTTGCGTGACTCTTTGATAATGTATGAGCGAATGAGTATTAGATGTACACGATGGACTAGTAAATGGCATAAGGTTGAATGAATAATACTTTATGAATAGTGATTCACCCCGAAAAAAGAGGGGACTCAGTCTTCTCGTATGCGTATGCTCGTATGACACAAACACAGTCATTCACAATAGATTCTCATTTTCTAGTCACTCTTTGTACTTATTTTGTTACCGGGTACTAGCTACTGCCACTACTACTGGGGTACATCAGTTTTGTAGAACAATAGACTCTGTGTATGACTGTACCGCAGTGAACTGTACTGAACCGCTGCCGCTAATGTAATGTACCCTAGATTATTTTTGGCCCATCCAAAAAAAAAATTGATGAGTTTTCTGACCTGACCCTGTCCTGCTCAATGCACGGTCGTCCTAGACGCCGTCAATTTGACGTAACCGTAGTTTGTAGATTAGATGTGACGAGAATATGGGACATGATGCACTTTACGTTTTAGGACACAGGGCACGGGCACGGGCACATGTATTGTTTCATTTGATCATAAACTATACGTATAAAACCACGAGTCAAACTAACTGTGTGTCCCGTGTCCCCAAATTGTAAACAAAATGCAGCTGAAATGTTGAATCAAATGAAATGAGTCACTTCTCCCGAAAATGAAGGGCATGGCATGTGTGTGTGCTGTGTTGTGTAGAGAAAGGGATTCCTTTTTTTAGATGACTAATTGAATTTCGGTTGCAAGAGTTGTATGTATTTTTAGAAAGAGTACAAGTATAAATAGTATAATACCCGATACCCGAAAATGTGTGTAAAGGAAAGTACATCCTAAAATAGACCCATTGCAAATTCCAACCTAAATAATCATCGTATGGTGACGCGAACTCGAGACTAAGATTTTTTTAAACGTAAAATTATAAATTTTCCAACACCTTAGCTATCAAAATATGAGAAATAGTATTTTGAAGCAAAAAAAATCGCGTTAATCAGCAGAAACTACAAAAATTCAATTCAGAAGAATTTGCACAATTTTTTTTCTTATCTCACGAGTAGTTTTACTACTGTATTTGTGCAACTGTGCTCTGCAGTATATCCTGTGCTACTATTCCATCGTACCGGATATGTACCTGAACTATTAACCCGTTCATCCTTAAATGTAGAATATAAATGGATAATGTGAGACAAGGTCACAGGTGTCGAGACCTGACCTAAATGACTCCGGCTGACCTCCAACCACTCAATTCATCTCTTCTGCATGTTCCATATTCCGTTCCATTCCATTTCGTTGTCAAATTGTAAATGTGGGAAAAAAATATTTCAACCGCAAATATTGCAATGTAATGTGAATAACGTCATCTGTGTTCCACGACGACGTCATTTTGCATGAATACATAATACATCTTACACCAGCAGCCTGTCTGCCTGCCCAAAATTGCAAGATTTTTTTTTAATTCTTTTCTTTTAATATTGATTTAAGAATTTCACGTGTAAATACCAAATCCGACTGCAAAATGTACCCGCATGAACCTTACTGTACACTTCATGGTTTATTTTAGCAATCGTATTCGTATTTGACACTTAGCTCTGACGTTTGCTCTTTTTATTATAATAATGAACTCTAGTCAGTCCGTCTACCCGAAGAAGCAGACGGCAAGGCGTCCGGGTCCGTCCTTGCTTTGAATCTTGACAAGTGAACTGACTGAGTCATGGAATGGATGACTTGAGAAAATTTCATTTTAGCAAAGTGGCAAAATTCATTGTACCTGATGTGATAGCTTATTAGAGCCATAAGGGAGTTATTTTAGGTGTGTCTCCCAACTTAATCCAATAAAGAAATATTTCCGTTCGGTTATGGCATGACGTTGTGACAAAAAAAATCTGAACACTTCCGAGATTTACTTTGTCGCGTCGGAAGGAGACCGGAATACTCTCACTTCAAAATCAAATCATGCAAATGCATTGAATTTATTTCAGAAGTGATCACATGGGATGAATCGACAAAATGTAAGTTAGTTTAGGGTATAGAGATAACTGGAGAATCGAATGCAATGAAGTGAGATGAAGGATGAAGACCTGCCTGTGCATATGTATGGAAATCTGTGCGAATTCGTGAGTGCATTATGAATGATATGATGATTCTTCTGACATTTCCGCCAAGTGCTTCCTCTTTCTGTCCTGTCCTTATCACTTTCTAGTATACATATCCTAACAATAACTGAAATGTCACAGCATTGCATTGGATTTGAATTGGAATCTAGAAAGAAACCGACGAGACGCGGGGACGACGAAGTGTGGTGAAAGTCACCATGACTTCCATATGAATTCTGATTCAGAATTTTGCGATACCCGCTTCATACTCACATACACATACATGGTACTGTCGTCGTGGTGGTGGCCATTCAACTATTATAATGGTACATTGGCTTTTAGCAAAATCGAATCACATTTACAATTCCCAACGGATGTGTAAAAACCGCGGTTGTCGGTTAAGAGAAATACTACGCAAATATCTCTCTTACGATGAATGAATGGAAATGAAAATAGTAGCACAGGTCATGCTCATGCCCAGAAAATAATATTCGGTTTGAATGAAGTACATAACAACATTGTACATAATTCTTGTGAGTCTAATATTCCTACATATGCTCCAGTGTGATTATTAACAATGCCGTAGACCGAATTGGGAGGATTTTCTCTCTCGACTTCTCATCTTTCAATTATTTTGATGCTTCTCTTCTCTACTTAACGCTACAGAATTTGTCATATTAATCCTAATTTCGAGGAACTGTCTTTAGAATTTTGTTAATGTATTAGACCTCGTTACCACGTTACTTTATAATAGCAGATTTTGATTAGAATTTCTATTTCTGAGTTCGTACGACTCATGTATATTTGGAATCGTACATAATCCTTGTCTATAATTCAACACTACTACTGTGCGCTGTGTTCAAAGTAAACAATGAAGGGCGACGCCTCCGTTTCCAGGAAAATACTCTTAGCATGTCCTATTCTCCTATTCCGGCTATTCCTGTCTTCCTCCTACAACATTTTTCAATGTATACTTAAGACTGTTTAGAGTTAAGACCTTTGTGAAGATCTTCTTCTGGAGAAATACTTACCTTTGTGTGCCTACAGCACTTGACGTACACTTTAATAATATGTTTGTCTTCAAATTGTAAATAAAAGAGTCGTAGTCAGAGTCGGATGGAAGATTTTATTTTCTATTTTTGGCCCTAAATACATACATGTACTGAACTTGACATACTTTAATCCTCGGAATTGTAAAAAAAAGTGTAAACAAAAGACTCTGCCTGGAGAGCGAATTTCTATTTTAGGCACTAATTTGGTCTTCTTAAATTGAAAGCTACCGTGGGCGTGTATGTTTGATAGAAAGACGGAGAACGAAGGTTCGCGGAGTGAAAATTTTGGTATAACTTTATAACAGTGTATCGACAAAAGTTTGGACACTATCATTAATTTTCATCAATTCCTAATGGATCTCACACATCTGATCCTGAATTATTATATTGAAGGCTAAAAATCAGTTCATTTTTTTTACCTTCGAAATGTTTACTACTTAAATTTCTGTCATTTTGTTTCCTATGTCCAAAAATAATGTAAGGCTTAATTAATCAACCGTTATGAATTGATTTTTCTAACCTTCACCTTGTCAAGTGAAAAAACACGATTATAAAAATTATGCCAATCTGTTTTCACATGCAAATACACGAGGATGACTCAATCGCGTAGCCTGCAAGACCCATCGCATCCGATAAAACCTAATGCTATTGCTAGCTAAGCATATTACATTACGTTGACCAAAACAACAACAAACAGAACAAACATTCATTCGTCTGCTAAATTGCTGACAGACAGCAGCGTTCTGCTTAGTTTTACAAATTTTAATCATGCATAGAAGTCACGGTCACAGTATGGGCTCTTAAAAACTGCTTACCATGTGTAACACAACACATGGTCAGTTGTAAATCGGACTTAACTTATTTGTACAAACGAACGGGGAACAGATTTAAAGATAACGATAAGGTTTTTGAAAAATAGCCAATACATATACATACTACGACTACGACTACTTCCACTATGATTTCATTCATTTCAATTTCCGAACAAAGTCATCCTTTTAAGTATTTTTACTTCGTTATCTTATCTCTAAATCCATGAGGTCAAACAAAACACAGGACAGAGAAAGGCGTGTTTGTCTTAAAGAAATCATGGAAGGCAAAAGCAAAGGGTTTGCGACCCTTTCTCATCTTTAAATATAATTGGAGACAAAAATATCTGTTGAAATATAATGCGTGCATGTGAATTCTGTGGATGAAGATGTACTAATAATAATGTGTTTAACCGGCAAGAAATTTGGTGACACCGACAAGCGACAACATAAAGTCAAAGTTTACGAGAAAATGGTACTCAACATTTGTTTCCGATCAGACGGAAGTCAATAAAGGTCTCAGATTTGTATACCAAGTTTTCGGGTACAAACTGATACTGATATGACGGAACTTCCTTTCTATTCACTAATAAGTAAGACACATTGAGTCTCATCTGGACTGTTCTATTCTGAATAGGATTTTGGAATCTTAGCCCCTGCTGTTCCGAACGGATCTACCGCTGCTATGCTATCGGATCGGATGTTCATACTCTACTTCTACTCCCATTTCCTAAACATATTTTTACTTAAGAGGAAGAAAG
>JAQGCB010001616.1:0-13806 GCA_034698835.1 Protaphorura tricampata
TCTCAGACATGCCTATGTCTGGAGTTCACAAGAGGACATTTCTACTCAAATTCGGATGGAACGAGTGTCTGTACCCTTGTCTCATTTAAATTCAAGGCGAAACAATGGATTTGAATATGTTACTCCGTATTGGGATGAATGAAATAGAATATTACGTGTATAATTGCGTTTTTTTAACACGTAATAAAATATTATAGTATGTAAAAATTGTAAAATACGTGTGAACAGGGACTTTCTAATCCTGACTTTCAATTCACGAGTCACATATTCAAGGAAATTAAGTCAAACTTCTTCCTTTGAGACAAGAAGTGCGCAAATACTAGTTTCTTTTTGGGCGACGACGTCATCCGTTAATACTTGGATCAATTTTAAATATTTGATCCAGAGGAAGTGGAACTGGTGTAATCGTGTCTATTGTACTCTGCATTAACACTAATATACCAGTGGCGCTTTCATTTCTTTTCAATTGTTTCCGATTCTACTTTTTACTTTTAATTTCATAAGACGATTAACTAACTGATTAATACAGAGAATCTGAACTACTCAAACGTCCAAGATTTATGACATTTGCATGCTCTAAGTTCTGAATACCCTCCACAAAATTGAGTGAGGAGGACTAATAATGTTAATTAATCAATCCAAAAATGCATAAATCGTAAAAAAAACTAGTACTAATTTGTTAAAATAATTAATTAGTAATTATTTATTTATGACGCGAAGACCCGATATAAATATTAACTGTATGAAATTGAGTATAATCTTATTGTAAGTTAATATTTGATCGCATTTTTATCTTTCCTCTTTACGCACTTTGCACTTTTGTGAGGATTTGTTAGAATATGCCTGGCTGAAACAAATATAAATTTCTAGCAATTGTCCAAATTCTATCTGCCGACAAATCAACTAAGCTTGGGCATGTTTAGTCTGTTTGTTTACTCGCGATGGTTTATTGTGAGAATTTGGATTTTACAGGTAAAGAAATTTTTTCTTAATAACCCGGGGTCATTTGCATTATCATTTATATAGGGAAAACTGGAAAAGAACTATCGCTAGCACGTTGACGTAAATATTGAATATTGGGGTGAAAGTTGATCGTGCTATTCACACAGAGAGTGAAAGTAGTACTGGAAGACATGCATAGCTTTGGATTTTTGTGACGGAACATAACATAGGGAAAGAATTCATGTAATATCAGATAAAAGGTTGTTGAACAACGGGGTTTTTGGATGATGACGGATAGATAGACTGACGGGCACGGGCACGGGCAGGGCAAAGCAGTCACCCGGGATTTAGGAGGTCTAGAAATAGAAAATAAAAGAACCCGGGAAGCAATCCAATGCCTCGCATTCCGTCCGTCCGACCACCCATCTCAGAAGCCAAACGCCTAAGGAGAACAATGAAGACAATACAAAAAAAAACGCTGAACTCCGTGCCAGGATGCAAAATACGTTAAACGACATGACTTTCACTCCCAAAGTTTCTCGATTTTTTTTATTGTGTGGTTTTGGTATGCATCAAATGTCCTACCAACACATACAAGCCAAGGGGAAAGTCGTAGACGATAAAAAACAGGGTTGTTCAAACCGTTTACCTCTGTTTATATCCAAATAGGAGGGTTAAGAATTTTAGAATTTAAAATATCTAAGAAAAAACTCAATGAAGACAGCGCGACAAAATTTCAGACCATAGTCGGCCGTTATTAACTCATTTTACTGAATAGTATTTTTTGAATCAAAAATCCATGGATTGAGACGATTCCGATTTTCGACACCAAATGTATTCTCAATGCCTGAACAGATTTTGAGACCCAATGCCGTTGGATTTGGCAGACTGACTATCATATGATAGAATGGATGTCCGAAATCCAAGGATACGAGGTTTCTTGAGTTGGTAAACACACCTTGAGTATTTTCTCTTCGTGCGATCCATCAACTTTAATTCTGTACGTGACTTGGTCACACAATATCTTAGTCTCGAGACCGCATGATTAGTTTCACTTCATATCATTCCTTCTTTTTTTCCCAAAAATCCGTCGGCCATCGATGTGATCAGATGAAGGTCCCATTTATCAATCCCACCAGCACAGCAGTCCAGTCCATAGAAGCTAGCTTGTTTTCCTTTTGGTTTCCAAGAATAGATAGATAGCAGGTTGCAGTATGTGTAGTCTGCTAGTCCAAAAATTTGGTCGATTCCATGTTCTTTGGTGTTGGACGGACAGTTTATATATTGAGTGAAGGGAGAACGACTTAAGCTTTTAGTAAATGGACTAAAACGTGGGTCGAGGGGGCTTTCATCAGTTGATTGTGGTGTTTTTTGGGCAAATCGCAAATGTCTAGTCTAGTCGGTCTCTAGTATCTACAATCCGCTTCCGTTCTTTCGTCGTCCCTTTTTCCAACACTACACTGCACTGCACTGCACAGGAGTCTGTCCGTCAATCCGGACCAGAGACAGAAAATCCGAGAAAATCGATGAGCTTTCTCCAACGCGATTTCCACGACACGGCAATAAGAGTAGAAGTATAGACTGTGCACTTCGTCCAAATGGGAAAACCAGTTTTACCTCTATTTCTAACACTGAACTTGTCCGCATTACATCACTTTCTCTCCTGTGACCAACATTTTTACCCACGTTACCAAAAAAAATCCCAAATATGTAAACTAAAAGCTCCAGAAAAGAAAAAGCGGAGGCGCAAAAAAGAAAAGAGCTCAACAGAGTGCCACAATTTTATTTTATTTCATTGCGTTGCATTTGCAATCGCATTGGAAAATACTACATAAACGTACGTACATACATGAGAATGAACTTCCTCCGTTGAAGAATGAAACTGTAAGTGAACACTTTTAGGTTTGCGTTGCGTTTGTCCCTACTTATGTACGTACCTCCTTTGCATACATAGATAGAGTTTGAGCATTTCATTCTCTGGAATGATCCTGGGAATGCTTTCAATTTCCTTTCCCCAAGGAGAAATTGAGAAAAGAAAGCTGCTCCAAAATACTCACTCCGTTTTTGTGGTAATGCATTCATGCACTTTCGTCAAATCCAGTGGGGATTTTAAAACCCTCCTTCCTTTCCTTTCGTATATTGAGTACAAATTCAAATGCATTTCATGTCATTGTAAATAGTACTATTTTAGTTCCGGTTTTGTTATGCGCTTTGAAATTGTGTCATTCGAATGAGGATAGAGAAAGGATTTGATAACAAACGATTTACGGTGGTCGTCAATATTCCGACGGTATAAAATACTTGATACTTGTAGAGATTTAGATTCGATAAATTACTTTCTAGCCCCATATTCTTGTAGATGACGTCTAGAATTCTGTATTGAAAGAATTCAGTTTAAAAAAGTTTGCACCAAAATCAGATTCGGTTTGTTCCTATGAACAAGTCCAAAATTTCCCAGACATTCTAAGTTGACACAAAGCTGGGTTTATTCACCAAAGCTTTTGTGAAATACGATAATGATGAGAAGTTCTTGAGCCTTGTCGTAATTAAGAATATCTCATTAGCTGTTAGGAGACGCACGCAGATAATGGAAGGGAGTTAATGCCACATGACGTTGCTTATTCCACATTTCCAAGTTGAGATAAAGAATCTGAGAAATTTATTCTCTTTTTCCAAAATTTCTCATGGTATGAAATTTCGAATAACTACGCAGTTGTGGTGGAGGGATTTCTTTCTCCAATTTTATTATTCTTACTAGGAGAATTCCAAACTGCGTGAAAGATTTTCATTGGGCAACCCAGCAGGAGTTTTTTCAAATAATGTGGTCAGTGTAGTAGTACAAGACAATTTAAGGGTTATAGTAGTGGATTTACTCTCCAAAACTGTTTGATTTTCAACATGGATGGACTGAACCATTTTTCTTGGGTTTTAGTGGTTAGCTGTCACACACATTGCATGTAATTTTACAGTCTATGGGATATTGAATCGGACAAAATGAGAAAAGAAAAGCTTTTATTCTTTCCAGTTTGAAAGTACTGACTGCATGGACAGTAGCAGCGGTCAAAAGTATGTCATGGACTCTTGGAATGGGAATGCAATGCAACCCCAATGCGACTGAATCTATTTAGCACCAAAGAAAAATATATATAGGAAGGATTGACAGACGGACGGAAGAAGAAGAGGATGCACAGGATGTCCTTTCATCTATTGAGTGAAAGTCCTGACCGTAGACCGTAGTAGTGAAGAAAGTCACAGAATCAAGGAATCAAACGAGGAAACCTAATCTGATGGGATTGACCACAACAAAAGCCAAAAAAGTCATTTTTTTTCTTCCTTTCCACCAAAGAAAGCCACCTCAGATTACTACAATATAGAGTGAGCTAGCTGCGGGTTGAAATCTGAGAAAGTGAACCTTGGGAGAGAGAAAGTCTGTAGAGAAAGCCACTCTTTTTTCCCATATAAATACTATGCTACTATTTGAGCTAGAGCTTGCCTGGAGCGCCAAAGCTGTCCAAAAAAAGATAATATATTTCTTGAGGATGGGATTGGACGACGTGAGGAAAGTGATAGGATCATTAGCGAGCTTCTCCAGTGAATCTTCTGTATTGTAAGAGTCTAATATGTCATTTTAACGTCAGGAGAAAGTCTGTATGTACATACGTACGTACAGCACACTTTATTACTCCTTATCCAGTTACCCGTCGTCATCGTCCTCAGTTTGGAAAAAGAGCTAGAAAACTGAAACTACGGCTACACAGTGACAGTAGAAGTACAAGGTTTCATAACTAGGAGGTTTATGAACAAAAAGTATGTGTATGTAGCTCAGTGGAATATAATATCCCCCAACGTGAATGTGAAAGGGGAAACTAAACTTGGAAAATGGAACTGGATTTTCAAACAATTGAACTTCCAAGAACTGACAAACCCTCTCTCCATTGTACGTACGTATGTATGTCTTTACGTACTTCTGACTCATGAGCTTTCCCTGAGCTTCACTTTCATTTGTTCCTCTTTGGATTTCTCCAATTATAATTATTTTACAAAAGAAGACTAGAATCCAAAGGGAGAGGCTCCTGGAGCTAAATTTCTCTTCTGTTTCGTGCTGCACTGAGTCCATGCTTACAATTGTTAGTAATGAAGATTATGCATCGTGGAAATATCAGGAATTAGTACTTTCACTGTTAACTAATGCTTTAAAATTGTGTGCTAGAATAACAGCTACGATTGTCTACTCGTTTAGAAAGACGGATAAATAATGTGTATTCAAATGTGCACAATTTTTGTGCTGGTTCTTGAAATTATTTAGTACCACTATTCTTAAAAACCTTCAGCTAAAACAATTCCACGGATACAGTATACCGGCAAACTTTTATTTTTATATTGACATTGCCAGCTAATACAAAAATCAACAAACAACTTTAAACATATTATTTTATTACATTGTATGACGAATCCGGTTCATGCTAGCGAATTTGGAATACTATATTTCAGGGACTATTCTATTGTACATTTTTAATGTTAGATGCTCATATGTTTATGAGAAATTTTGAGAATACATATTTTATTGGTACAGGCAAAACATGGGTACGAATTTACTGAATATCTTTCGAATGCATGAAATGTCGTAAATTATTTTATTTGGTCGTAAAATCTGAACACTTCTAGTTCCGTAGCTTTCAAACGCAGCAAACGATTCCACAGAAAGTAAAATCCAAATTGTTATTTTAATTTCATGCCTGTGACATTTTGTTATGTTTTTGAAAATTTTATAGCTCATTCGATTCGTTGTCTCTTTCTCTAAACAAAAACAAAACTTAATAGCCATATGGCCAGTAATTCTGTTTTTATTTCGTACATGCTGTTATCCATAAATTAAATTGCGATCCACGTGTAATACCTTTTAACCTTAAGATTCAAAACGATTTTTTTACAAGCAATATCAGGTTTGCCTTTACGCACGTACATAAATTGTAAGCCTGAAATTGATGGTTTACACCAATTTAATGAAAATTATCGAGTCAATCCTTTGTCAAATAAATCAACTTAAAAACTGGATTCTCAACAATCATCCAACATTGTTGACGATTTTTTTTTGTATAACCAGAGGGTGACGTAACCAGTTTAACGTGAACTACGTACACCTGTGATGGTCCAGATGGTCTCTTTCAAAGTGTCAATGGCGATGATAATGGGAGACGACCGACAATTTGAGGAAATGAATGCCGGCAGTGCGAGTGCGAGTCATCCAGAGTACGTACACGGAAGGTGTACGCCCTAGGATTGTTTATCTCATCGGTCATGCTTTGATGACCTTGCCGCAAAAAAATAGAAGAGATAAATGAGCGAGTTTAGCACAACATTTTGCATTGGTTTCAACAACAGAATTTAACCTTTGGGTTCAAGCTAATAAAGATTCTGTCAAGAAGTGCGTTATCTTGGCAAAAATTACTGTGAGAATGGGCATTTTTATATAGACATCACTCATGATAACAAAAAGCGTTCGCCAGTCACAAAAATAAAAATTCTGCTTTTGCTTCCTATGTCATACATTTGAAAATAACAAAATTTTCCGAATTTCTCTTAAAAAAAAATATCCGCCGTTTCAAAAACATTCAATGTTTTAGGCCGTTTAACCAGAACAGTGAGTAAACGGAAGGACCAAAAATTATCGGATGCGAAATAAAAGAGCACGCAATATTCAGTGCTTTGAAATTGGAATTTCCTGAGTCTATAATTTTAGGTGGTGTTTAAAGTGAGTCAAGGGCTAATTTTTGTTCTGGAGACAAATAGTGAGAGAATGCATGGAGGAATGAATGAAAGTTTGGAGTGGGTGGTCAAATGAACCAGGGCAAATAAAAAAATAGGGAGGAAGTAAAAACAAATTGGAATTGGAACTTTTTGTATGTCCAATCCAACGCAACGCAACGCACGTACTTTGTTCTCATTCAATTCAATTCAGTTTCTCTAAATACGACCACTTCAAATTTTGGTCATTCATGAGAATTAGTATGATTGTCATTTGGTGAGTGAGGGTCAGTAAAGCACAAATCCTCATTGTCCTGTCCTATCATTCTCAGCCCACCGCACCGGTTTGCTTTAAACTGTTCATCCATTGTTACTGCAAATTACAGTACTTTTCGTACGTCTGTCTATTTTGGACTTAAAATGACATGTAAATCTTTGTTAGCCGCATTTTTCAAATTATACCTTAATTCATAACGTTTGACTCAAAATATTGTTCTAAAATTTGCAGGATTTGTGAAAACATTTAAATTCGGGTGTTCTCATAACATTATAGACATCGCCATGAACAAAAGAGCACCTAATGAATAAATTAAAAAACTAATTTCAAGAAAAAATATAATTAATTAGCTTTTGAAAGACTCAAAACTTTCAACAAATGTTTTCTTGACAGGTTATTAAAATGTATTATTAAGTGAATCAATCATTAGTACTTCACTTCTACTCTCAATCATTTGTGATATTCTTTCACCTTGGCCACAATCCAAAATATGCAAATATGGTCTGAACAGAATCCCAAAAAAATCAAAAGGGCACTACATACATCGTCTACTACACCGTGACCATTGTTTTGGTTTCCTTGTTAGTTTAGTAAACCACCAATTTCCAAAGTTTCACTTCAACAACAGCCACAGATGTTTTCTTATGTACGATACAACAAAAGTTTGTATTGTAAAGGCAGTGCAATGGTGTGTTCCGATTTCACATTACCATTCTTACTTTCAACCCTTGTAGTTGTAGTCGAGTCGTTCGACACGAGTCCAAGATAAAATAACTTGGAATAAGTATTATAAGTAAGAGTAGTACAGAACAGAGTGCAGAGTCAATCTGCATCTGCCCACACTCTTGTTAAAAAAAATTCTTGTTATTTTGTATCTTGTCTGTACGTACGTTTACGTACTCAAGAAACTTACAACCTATAATAGATCGCGAAAGGTGAAGAATTTCCTATGAAATTAGTTGTTTACAAAACTTTTCCTTTCCGTTTCATCCGGTCATGTTTATATTGCATTATGCATGCTCTGCATTTCTGCACGAGTGATGTGATGTATTTTCAGTTCATATAGATTTGTATATAGTCCAATTTGGGTGGAGGGAAATCATTAAAATAATTCGTACATGTGTGTGTGTGAAATAATATAAAATACGATAACGGTACCTTAATCGTATTATTTGAAACTTGCATGCATTTTATTACATTATAATCACCTACCAATAAAAAGAGAACCAGGTTATTCAATTTACTACAATACAATTTCACAATTGATGGACGCTCACCGCTATGCGTTATGCGTTAGCGGCACTTTTAGACGGTATAATCTACTCAAGGATTTATGTAGATGTAACTCGTGCTAATCTCTTACGACACCTTAATAAAACACTCTCAGTACCCTTACCATACAATCAAATCTTGACCTACAATGCAAGTGTTGAATGACTGCAGTCAGTATTATATTATACGCAAAATGCAGTCCTATCATGTCGAAGTCATTTAGTACATGCGATCATGATCATGTTTCTCTCTCAGAACTCAGAATTCACAAAGGAAATTGAAAGTAACTGACTGAGAGTCAGTCAGTCATATAGTACAGAGTCAGATTCACTCAAATACGTACAAATGCAGTGTAATAATTCAATAAAGTGAATTGTGTGGAGAGAAACTGTCGTGGGAATGAGTCACGAGAATGAATGCGAAGGAACGATGAGATTTGCTAACACAATTATTCAACACAATTTAATACTGAAGTGAATTTTGTTCGTTAATAGGAAGTAATTTCTCCACAAACCGTATAAATACTGTACATATTGCTCCCCAAGGAAAAATTAGTAGATTTGTGTGGGGGAGCAGCTTGAACGTGTAAAACTGTACCATATAGACAAGCCGGTCGAAAGGAAATATATCTGCACGGCCAGCTCATAATGCGTGTAGCCTGTCAAAAAAAGAACTTTCAAATTGGTACATAATGTTAGAACCGGCATAAGCAAGGTAGAAAAATGTTTTAATTGATGTATAATTTGTGTTGAGATATTCTCAACTATTAATAAAGTGTAGTATGTGGGTTTTTATTACACACAAGTAAACAATAACAAGGAAGCCAGAGAGGATTCCCACGGTCTGTCTTCAGTAGGAAATGAGTTAAACGAATTGTGTAACATGTAGTTGTGCTATTTCCACTACTCCATATTTTTTGAATGGACGAAAAATGTAATTTTTGATCAAATGCTCAGAAAATGGACTCAATTTTGTAGTAAGGAATTCAATGACGTTCCAACAAACGATTCATGTCATGCTTAAAAAATAATTTCGGCTTTCCTTCCGTTATTTCAAAAATACAATTATCAAATATTAAAATACTTGATTTCCGGACACGTTTGATAACAATTAACAATTTTACAGTGATGTTGAGTGATAAGGCACAACCGTTCAGGAAGAATCTGCTTGGTAGTTTAATTTTTCCTTATGATTAATTAATTTGTGGATATTTGAGATAAGTATTTTTAAACAGAACTGGATATGGAACTGTAAAAGAAGAATATAAATTGTTTCTACAATTATTTTTAGAATGAACGGAAGTCCAACCCGTCTTAGTATTCACTAGAACTGATAGTACAGTAGTTTCGGAGCACCCAAAGTAAAAGTAAAGCATCTGCATATTATTAAGCTTATTTTACATGAGAATTGTCCGGCATTTCAAAATATTTGTCCCAAAATGCAAATCCTACTTTCAAACCTGATTTCTGTCAGTTAAGTTTCGACACACTTAAAAAGTGAAATTCTGAAAGAGCTGTGTCCAAAATGTCTCTTACCTTGACATGCCGTGAGACTGACTCCAAGTAGGACTATCAAAATCCATGTTGTGTCTCGAATAGTACTAGTCCTAGTTCTCCAGCTAGATTTTAGCACTTTATTTCTGTTCACCATTATTCCTGCTTACTCGTAGTGTACTAATTTCCAATTCCACGATTATTTTTTGTTGTATTTCTCTGTACACCGCACTTTCAAATACTTTTCATGAATTTCACGATTCAATTTCAGGACTGTCACTGTCACCACACAAAAAACCAAAACCGGAAAAAAATACTATCCTAGTCTGTCTCAGTACACTTTTTACTTCTCATTCACATTATTGTCGAGTTGAGTATTCAGATTCCGATGGAACCACAAAAAAAAACTGAAAATTAAAATAAAAATAAAAGCGTCTTTTTTTAAAAAGAAACTAAAAAATTGGCGAAGCACAGCACAGCACAGTTCAGATTGTGTCTCAAGTAAATAAGTGCCGCTATAATAAACCTTGCCTTGCAAAAAAAATGTTTAGTTAATAGTTTCCTTAGTTAGTTAGTGAGCGGAAAGGGTGAAATGTACTATTTCGTAACAAGTCGTATACTGAAGACACAAAACTTTTGGTCTCATCATGACATGATGATCCATTCACTGCATACTGTACGCATACAATAATTCGCGTGCATGTTTCTCTGTTCTACTACCTAGTACATAGTGTATTGTATTGTTGTGCTGATGGGGTATGGTAATTGCAAAAACTCACATATTTTATTATTATATTATCACAGACGGGATATAGAGATTAAATTGTGTCTCCTTAAAGAGGAAAAAAGAGGATGGGGAGAGTGCATAAGAGTGAGACGACGATGATGATGGAGTAAAGGAAACTAAACTGGGAGGAAGTCTACACGGACTGCCTCAAAAAAAAAGATCACAACTCCATCCAAGAGTCCAAATCAACGTAAAACGCCACGCAACGCAGGCAAAATTCTACAAGCGCCATACCATACCATGGCATTGCTTGCAATTCTTCCTTCCTTTTTACCCCTGGCGTTTACTAACACAGAACCAAATCAACGCATCAAGAGATACCATGTAGATTCACAAGGGATAAGGATCGAATGCAAATTTTCATAATTAAGGCAGAAAAATTATTGCGGAGATTTTCCTGTGTTGTTTTTGTGACATTAAAATGAATTGCTATAAAAGCCTAAATATTTTTACATACAAATTATTGTATAACTTAGCATTTACGTTAGTGTTACGTGGGAATAGTGTTCCTTGTCAGTTTTGCAGTACTGTTGCTCAGTAGATTTGCCGAAATGAATGCGAATAAGAGTTTGAATATTAGCAAGTGCAGTGCAAGGGATGGACGTTATTTTGAAGAGCCAAAAAAAAGGAGAACAGACTGCACTCACTGTGTACTGTATTCCACTTGCACTGCACTCATGTTAAATATCCACTTTCCCTTTCGCCCTACGGCCAATAATATTTGCCATGCCTTGAGTGCAATTCAATTCAATACATATGCAATGCAATCACTACTACATGCAATCATAATAACATTACTTATAACAATATTTAAGTCGAGGGTCGTATTTAACAAATTGTTTGCTTAATTTGTGCTGTACTATCTACAATCTACACCCGTAGATTGAATGAGAATGGACATAGGTGTGCAAATACATTACACATTATGCACATGCATTATGATTATGATGGTACGATAGATAGTCGAGTACTGATGATTCAGTTTGAATGATTGGATGATTGTGCGTGCTCACAACAGATAGTCCATGTTATAAATTAAACTGTCAAGAATTAGTCAATGTGGTGGCGGACCTATGACATAGTGAGTCAGACATGGAAAATTGAGAGATTATGGCATTTAATTATTTCTGAATAAATGCAAATTAAATGCAGAGTGCAGAGGCGACGATGTCATCTCTATCTACATGGGACAATAATGACAGTTTATGTCAACTATATATGCTTAGCACTTACTTAGTATTGGTCAGATTTTTAATTGACCTAAGTGATTCATTAATATTTGTATGCGGAGTAATTAGTTGAATGTATTTGTCATATGTTTTTTATATTGTCAATAAAATAATCAAAACCTGAAATGACTAGTTATTTTGTGAAGTACACTCCGGGACCAGGATCCCAAGGTCTTTTAAAACTAAAGTAGAAACTTGAACACAAAAATTGCACTCAACATTGAACAATTCCGGAGGTTCTTCACCTGAAGCATATTCGGGCCAATTGCACTATGATCTCAGATGTAGTTGCATTGGAAAAATGCAATATTATAGTACAGTGTTTTCTATTAGAGTTAGATTGTACGCTATTTTCACCAAGCAAGCTTTCCTTCTTGTGATTATATTAGGAAATAAAAAATACTAAAAGCATCACAGAAAGGGAATACTCGGGGTTATTTTCAAGTCCACTTCTGTACCTGAATGTATATTCTGGTCCGTGCCTCAAAATTCGGTCAATCCAAATCATGGTGGCTGGAGACTTCCTTTTCAGGTTAGAGTAGAACATGTACCCGGAAAATAAAAACGCGGATACACAAATAATTGAATTGATGTTGGATCTACGTTCAATATACTCCAGGATAAAGATAATAAGGAAAAAAAATTCACAAATAGGATATTTTTGTACCCTTTTTGCTGCTTTCCTTGTTTGGTTGACAAAATCCCGACTTAAATGAATAAATTGGTAATACTTCCAAGAAATACACATATTTACATTACATTAACGCTAAATCCTAATTGCGGTATTTTTGTACATTATTCATATAAATTGACATTGTCACGGTTGATTTTAATTTATTTTCGTATTTTTGCATCATGCATGCGTAGAGCATTCCTGCTCATTATTTCCTAGTAAATTACAAGAAGGAAAAGTTGCAGTTGGTTCGACTAGTTTAGTTTTAAAAAAATCTATATTGAAAGTTGAAATAAACTTTCATGAATTCTCCCTTTCCCTTCCAGGTAGAAAAACCCTTCCGTTTTTTTTTCACAACAATAGTTTTGACAACAAAAGGACGATGTGTTATTGCTATTGCTATTCATTCTTGTCAATAGAAAAACTGTGTCGTGAAATTCGTTCATTACATGCACAAGTTTATGCACAAGTGCAAGTGTGTCATGAACGTAACGTGCATTCACTCATTTCATTTTATTTCATTACATTATACAGCCGGTAACGGTACGCTAGAAGCTATTAAAAATGAAATGAAATGAATTAAAACATGTAATCACACATTTTAAGTCATTATGTTGATTAAATGACACATTTTTAGCATTAGTATTTACACTCTTGTCCTTACTTTCCAGGTTTTACTTACAGCGCGCCGACCGACCTTCCCTCTTTTAATAGGGTGGAAATCATGACAAGCACTTTTAATTTTATTCCATTCACAAGCTTTAGCTTCCATGGTGGAAGTGACGAATTAATATTTTCAATGTTAACAAAGCGAGTACCGTGCGTACGGGAAAATTAGTATTGCACAGATGTTCGTAAGCATTTCTGAATTCATGACATTTGTTAAATCGTGGTTTACTTGACAAAAACATTAGCAGGCATGTGTGTATGTTTCCCAAGGCAAAAACATTCATATTTAAATATGTACATCCGTATGACTTCCTGATAAAATAAAATCACATCTGTAGAATGTATGTATTTCATTGCCAAGATTCACAGAATTTGTAATAATTTTACACGTTTAATGTGTACAATCAACCGTGATGAAGTTTCAATTTGTTCCCAGATTATTTAAATTCAATGTAATTTTGACAGGTGAGAAATATTTTGCATTTGCACTCGCTCAAGGAAAATTCGATTGTTGAAGGTGACTTGGAATTGAATGTGTTTTTGTACAAAAAAAAATGTACCAAAATATTTCATTGGAGCGAGTGGAAATCGAAAGTTGGAATCGCGAAGAGAAATAGAAATAAACTTTTGGAAAATATTGTTAGGAAAATATGGATGTTGTTTCGGAAGTTGGATGGAATTCGTGGTCGTCGGTGGAATCAAATTCGTTGAGCTTTTCC
>JAQGCB010001617.1:0-13805 GCA_034698835.1 Protaphorura tricampata
CGGGCGAGTTGAACCGTTTTCAGTAGGCTCCCTGAGCAATAAATTTGGCTGCAAATTAAAAAATATTGCACAGAATTAATTTTTACAACTAATATACATAAATTCTTAACTGTGTACTCGAACACGAACTCACCTAGTGCATTGCGTTCCAGGCCCGTCAAGTGATATGGACGAATTAATTAAATAAATCACTACGAATAAAAATAATTGCTGCCACTGAAAGTCCATAATTACTAAATTATTGGACTAAATTATTAACTAAACGTTATATAATCATGGAGGATACTTTTAAACTAGTAACAACTAGTTTATAAACTACTTCTGCCCAAAATAATTCAGAACTTTGATCGTTCGGCCGAATTTTTACAATGTATGTGGTAAGAACTGTTATGAAAATGACACCTTATTTCACTACTGCTTAATTTGACTTCGTCTTATTTTTTTCTCGTGCCTGTGCCTTTTGTGTGGTTTGCGGTTTCAGTGCTAATGTGAATTTTAGCGTTGCCGAGCCGATGATGGACACACTACATGGAATTGTACTTGCTGACTGGTACAGATAATTTGACTGAATTTTGCGGTCACGGTCGGGCAGTAGTAGTGTATATAATGTGTACTGATTACGTATTTATAACATAACGTGCGAGTGTGACCCCAAAAACCGGATTAAAATTTAGACGACGTAGTAATACCCACACGTTCTCTATTCCAACTATTCCATCCAAGACGTGGGTTGGTGAATATGAATGGAATGGAATGACGATCGAAAGAGCTACAGCTGGTCGGGGAAATTACAGAAAAAAGAACAGCTCGGTCATGTGCAATTCTCTCCTGATAATAATATCGATTCTTTTCTTCCCGTCTAGCCAAGAGTAACAAGGAAACCACTTTCAGTGTAAATGCAAGAACTATAATCGTTCTAACGACATATGTTCGGCAAAATTTCGGAATGTAATACCCATTTGTCATAATATAAAATTTCGACTCAATATTTTGAACCTTTCTAAAAATTTTATACCGTAAAACTGAGTATTCTAAAAAAACTGAGACCTGTATACGTGTATACTGTACACAAAAGTACGTTGTGCCAGCATAGGATCACTTGACTGATCTTCCTCATTAATTAATCCATTAATCCTTTTATACATATGTTGACAGATTTACAGCCAGCGTAATAAATTCTGACATTGACATTACAAATATAAGAATGTTTAATCATCATTTCAACACAAACATATTTTTGGTTAAGAAATGCTTGTTCAGCATTCCTAGAATTACAATGAATATTTTAGTTCCGTCCGTATTTGTCATGCTAGTATTTTATTGAGCAATTGATTTTTTTTAAATAATATGCATACATACAAACAACATCAAAATAAAAATCGTTATCCTTAGTTTTCACACGGATATTAAAAATTTGTGGTTTACATGCAAAAAGTTACCCTTACCGTACAATCACAAGTCAGAGCTAAGTGTGGAACGGATTTAGTTAGACCATTGACTCTCTTGCACAATCAAATCCACTTTGTCCGTGGGCTTTATGCACATAACGCAATGTAGTGTAATTCACTCTCATTGTTTATTTGGCAAAGTAAGAAAAGATGTTTTAATTTGGCCACTCTGCTCTGCAGACGCTCGTCACATTGTGAAGATTATGTTTGACAGTCGAGTGCCTGCCGAGTGATATTGCAATCAAATGTATTTTTGGCTTTGTGGTTTTTCGGGTCTGCAAATAAAATATTGGCAAAGTAAAATTAAAATGTCAAAATATCAAATTATATATTTTTTTGCTTCTTTTTTATATTTTTCTTGATAAAAATTATTTCTCTCTTCTCTCTGGTGGATTTCTTACTTCCATACGTACGAGGTTCAGAGCCATCTACCAAAAATGTAATACAGAAATACACAGATAAATGTCTCCATTTTGTTTTATACTATCTCATCACAACCACCTCCGCAAGTATCGCCAGTGGACTAGTGTGTCCACCCGGGCCACCTGATCGCGCCTTACACCAAAAACAGCCACACAGACACACCTAAAAAATCTAATAAATATTTTTTTTAAAATTATTTTGATAATATATGTATAGCATTAATCAAAATTAAAGTAATTACCAGTATTGCCAATACAACGAGGACAAAAATCACACTATTCTCCATATGTGAAACTCAATTCAATACAATACAAATAAATCAATCACAACAATGAAAATACAAGCAACAATTATTTATTTCCATTCTAAAAAACAAATTCAATTGAAACCTGCGTTGGGGGTGATTTTGTGTGTATTACAAAATTGTAAAATTATAATGGGACGGGGTTTTAATTAAGAAAAAAATAGTTTCGAATACTAACGGATATGGTTAAACATTCCAGATCATTTTTTCCTTGTCAATTTCCGGTATATCGTATATCATATCACACTAACACAAAAAAAAAAAATGTGTATCAAGCTGAAACTACCGTTTGTCTCACGAGAGACATTGTATTTTATTTTTATTGAGAATTATATTTTTTGCTTATTCTTTTTTTTTACTTGTTCACGATTATTTGAAACACACATTTTGACTGACATCAAAAACTTAGTCATTCCCAATGCTATTAGGGCTTAATCAACAACGGTGCCAGTAAGAATTAATATTGTTGTAGTACATTGTTGGGTTATAAACATGGCTTCCCTAGTTCCCTCCAATGGGGACCTATTTACTGGTAGGATGGAGTTCAGAGCCATCTACCAAAAAATATAGCACAGAAGTCGGCAGACAAAATCTCCATTGCTTTATTATACTGGTTAATCGCAACCACCTCCGCCACTATCGCCACCTCCACCACCACCTCCTGAGTCACAACCCCCATAGTCAGTAGTAGTTGTATCTGTCGTGCTCGTATGAGTAGATCCAATGTGACAATCACTAAAATGATAAGGACCACTCGAATCGTGATGTGGTCCAGTGTGACCACCGCCACCACCTGAGCTACTCTTTCCCCAACAACAGCCACACACCTAAGAAAGTCAACAAATATTCTTTTATTGTTTTGAAAACGTAGTAAGAACTGGTTTGTTAATTTTACAATACAATAGATTTTACTAATAAAAATTCACAATCAAAATTAAAGTAATTACCAGAATTGCCAATGCGACGACGACAAAAATCACAATTATCTCCATATATGAAATTCAATACAAACTGAATAAATCAATGACGTGAATGACAAGAAATGTAACTAGATATTTCCATTTCAAAAAATATATTCAACTGAAGTGTGTGTCGTCCCGAGTGATTGCTACAATACAAAAAATTATTGTAAAATTCCAACGGGACGGGGTTTTAGATTGTGATACGGTCTCAATTTCTAACGGATATGGTTAGACGTATGAAGTAATTTTTTTCCTTGTCAATTTCCTGCATATGTCATAAGTTTATACTTCATCAAAATTGTACTTATGAAATTGACATATTGATGGAATACGGGTTTAAGGACACCAAGAAATACGCACTACACATCAACACATGTACACTGTAATTTTATTATGAGTTGATTCTGTACTAAGACCGTGAAACCGTGATGGTTATAACATTCTCTGCGCCATCTGTCGTATGTCACTAAAATTAATGTTGACAAAGGTCGCAGTGTGCATGCGCAATAGTTAATCACAGCCACCGTCGCCTCCACTGGCACATGCACCGACATTGCTTGTACCGGTATCACAGCCACCATAATGCATCGAGACATTAGTATGGCCACCACTGTAATCCTCATGATCGTAATGGTGGTGGTCGTCAACACTATGACCACCATTACGAGAAGAATCATGGCTATGACTCCAAATCGTATGACCACCACTACCACTATGATGATTGTGACCAAAACCAAATCCAGTGTGATGTCCACCAGTAGTACCGGAATCGTGTTGTCTATTATGCCCACCATCAGCACCAGACCGCCTGTCACGCTGTTACAAGCGCAGACGCCACACACCTGACAAGATTTCAAATTAGTATTTAAAGTTATAAGTAGTATTCCGACCAAAACCATTTGTTCAAACACCAAATCTATTTTTCATTATTTATTTCCAGTCATTTGAAATAGAAAGCCCTTCTTAAAACAAAATTTGATATCTCAAACTTAATTTAATCAAATATCAAGTAGCAAGGAAATTACCATTAGTGCCATTAAAATGATGACAATGAAAACCACTATGATTATTTCCATTTTAACTCAAATTGTCCGATAGCGAATGAAGTGTCCCGAACGATTTTTACTACTGAACTGTACTGTAAACATGTTTCATTACAGTAATTTCATAATCGAATACACTGGATCATGAATAGACAGTAGCCAGAGCCACATGAAATTATAATTTTCCTTGTCAATTTCCTGTATGCATATTTTATTACACTGAATGCACTCATAAAGAATATGTACATAAATATCGAGTCTTATCGATTCGATTGTCGATACTCTTATACATATTTACATTTACATATTACATACGGTGAAAATTTAAAAAATATATTTAGAGACTAGATTTTTCCTATTCGGTTAAACTTTTGGAGGAACAAATTGAGGAACTGCATGGTGAAATCTTGTCTCCGTATTGTCATTTATTTTTACAATATTTAGCTACAACCACCATCACATCCACCGCCGCCTCCTCCGGAATCACAACCACCAGAGAGACCAGAACCTCCGCCACCGGAACCTCCCGTGTCACAGCCGCCGAAGGAGTAGACGCCAATACCAACCCCTCCATTGTTGTAACCAGCACTACTCCTAAGACCACCTCCGGAGTAGGCACCCATTCCAGGACTACCTCCAAAATTTGAGAGACCTCCACTACCACCACCGCCACCACATGCGGGAGAGGTCATTCCGTTCCAACAACCGTAACCGCATTTGCAAATGGAGCAAACCCAAATCTGAAAAATTCCAAACTTAAAAAAAGGGCTCTGAAAATAAATATTTTGTAAAGAATTACGTACCATTATTAATCCAAGTACTACACACGCGAATAATAAGGCGAAACCGATGACAATATAGCCAATATTATAAGAGCTCTCCATTATTGAAAATAATTGCAAGTGATGAGCTCAAGTTGACTGAGTGAAGAGTAATAAGTTAAGTAGTGCAGTATTAGTGTAAACGACAAGACAATCCTACTAATACATGCATGTAAACTATTGGAAAAGTTACACGTACACACGTCACTTCGAGTGGATCATGAATAATTTTTTTTACTGGAACCATTATGGGCTAGGCAGTTCGGCGGATTGATAATGTGCAGAGATGATGAAGGATGAATCACATTTTGTTTATTTATTTAAATGTAGTGTCGGACGTAATGCACGTAAGTCACTCCATTGCACTATTCACATGCTGATTTAAACAGAAATCATATGAATAGAGACTGGAGACTGGAAGACATTATTTATGAGAATGAACTCAAGTAGCATAACATTTCCTGTTAACCGTACCCGTACGTGCAAATTCTTATCAGTCATATTGCAATTTACGTAACTAACTCATAAATCCAAGAAGTAATACGTGTGGATGAAAAGAGGGTCTATATTATCCGCAATTAGTCGAACTAATTTGTCCTTGAAATCATATTGAGAAAAATTATTGTAGTAAGTGCGAGAATCGATACAAATTAAATACAAAAATATTTTATTTTATTTTACTAAAAGTAACAAGTAATAATAATATTGAATAGGATTTTATTTAATGTAAATGGTAAAAATGTAGATCTTAAACTTGTACTACACAAATCAATCACGATGGACAATCACCACCGCCACCTCCTGAGTCACAACCACCGGTTCCACTATCAAAATTACTGCCACCGCCACCATCACCACCATTGTCAAGATTTACAATAGTTGTGAATCCTCTGCCATCATAATATCCAGTAATGCCACTACCGCGAGAGTCGCTCTTACACAAACACCAAATTAACACCTGAGGAAATGAAAAAAAAATATTCAGATATTTTATTTTATTGAAGAAATTAAATTAATTAAAAGAATTACTACCAGTATTGTTATTAATATCCATAGTCCAATAATTCCTAAAAATATTGGGAGAAAAAGACTCGCCATTTCTGTGATTCAGTAAGGAGAGGAATGAATGACCAGACATACGTAACCCAATGTCATTTATATGCATGTACGATTCCAATAATATTAAGGTGCACGTGGTACAATTTACTGAGAAAATAACACATGCACATACTAAAAACGTTGAATGTTACAAGTTAGGGTTGACATTACGTCATTCGCTTAAAGAGAGATGAGATGAACGGGAACGTCTAAGATGAACTAAAATACTACTAATTTAATTGTCATTTTATTTTGTGTGTATAATAATTCATATGTATTTCCCAACCAGTCAGTCCGGTCTTTTACGTCCGGAATTGAATTAATGCCATTTTTCTTTGGAAACACAACAGAACCATCACTGGTGAAATTTTAGGCCTCGACCTGTGGCACTAACCTTTGAATTTTCACATTATGAATGAAGAAATGTTGGAGTGAAATGAGGGATAAATAAAACTAGCTTGCGTCGCTAATTTATGCATGATGTTGTGAATTTAAAATTTCGAGCACTGAAAAACAAATTGGATTATAACATCATAGATATAAAGACAATTAGAAGGAAAAGTGTGGCAACTTGACAACTAATACATATTTGCCGATCTCACAGTGTATTGCCTTCGACTAATAAATTAAAATTAGTTTTCATGAATTATGTGGATTTGAATTCCTGTGTTTTTTTTAACTGATTCAAATTTATTACACATCACCTGTCCATTCTCAATTAATGTTCCTATAAATGTATAGCTGTTTTCTAGACAATTATAAGAAAAACTGTGTCAAATCAATCTCCACTTTCGGATCCCAAAAGTTATTGTCGTAGACTTGTAAATTAGAAATGATATTCTAGCCAAGTTTCATGAGTGTATTCTTTTATTGATGACAATGATGACGCATTATCTGTATATCTCAATTTTTTTCTCTCAACCAATTCACAGTAGAAGATCAATTCCTAACTCGATTATATCTTACATGTTACATTGTGCATGGTATCTCACCTCATTCAAACGGTTTATAAGTATTTCTGGAGATCATGCGAAAATATTGAATGCATTTCACAATATTATTTCCAATAATTGAATGTAAGACTTCCAAAGATTTAAAAAACTTTCGAAACGAAAGCTGACCAAATCGTAAAAATAAATTAGGTTAAATTACGTATAAATATGTACACTTTCTAGGCCGATTTGGTGGCGTGTTCGGATCCTTCAATATAAAAATTAGAAATCGTGTCATTAAAATCGAACAATGAAGCGATGGTTGACTCACTGCTTTTTTGAAAGTAGGTAAGTGGGCTCCAGCCCAGCAGTCTTACATTTTCACTGACCTCAATCGGGACAGACAATTTCGAAAGGCTGTTATTTTATTTTCTACCTTCATTCAAGTTCCAAAAGTGGTCTAACAAAGTTATAAAGGCATTTTGTCGAATTATAATACACTAAAAGAGGTCAGCCATGGGCACCAAGTCCATCTTTATAGGTAAAGTACATGCATATTCCGAATTCCCTTGTGGCTACTAATGTACTGTAGCACTTTCAAAAATCGTTCGGCAGTTCCAGTCAGTTTACTTTTACTTTTAATTATTTTTTTGAAATCTATTCCAGTATTGTTGGCGGCTGGGATGATTGATATTTCAAAGAATGAAGAAGTTAGTTGTTTGGATGCCTCGTATTGCAATCTCATTCGAGGAGATATAGCGAAAGAATCTGACAAGTACAATAAAGATCCGTCCAAGTTCTACACACAGGCGGAAGAAGGCGTAACTCTGTTCAAAAAGTACAGTCAAACCCCTGATGATGCAACTAAACAGGTGAGGTCTTAAAGCCTTATGTTTTTGTTTTTGTGGATCTCAATTAGAGGGTAATCAGTGTGTAATCGGACAAAAATGTACAATTAGTAGTTAGTATTAGACATATATGTCCATACAACGTACTACTACGTTAGTTTCGATGTTAGTACTTGTAGAATAAACCTGGTAAATCCATTCACATGAAAGCGAATGTGCTGGACGTCGAAAGTAATTCATATACAAAATATTGCTGAAATTAAGTTTTGTACAAAAATACACAGTGTAGCACGAACCTTGACTGTGTAGAACTAGAGGCAAGAATATAATATGGAACGATGCAGGTGCAGAGAATCCCTGACAGCCTAATCAAAATATTTGAGGAACAGGGAATCCATAGAAAGGAATCTTAACCACGTAAAAGTGTGTTTCCATTGCTACAGAGTGACATTCTTATTACAATTGAATGCATGGATAAGGCATCGCGATCCCATTTAAACGCAAGTACTAACAACAAACACACACTTAGACTTACACAGTGGGCTAACCCCCGCGACCATTTGTTGACAACTCACTCACGCGATGGACAAAACGATAGCTCAGACCTCTTTTACAATATAGGACATTCCAATAAAACCGTTCACAACTTGAAGTATTAAATACTCGAGTAAATCATTGCCATTGATTGCGTGATAATTTACTTTAGTAATAATATGCACAATTGTCTGTGACCAGGCGTGAATACACCATGAAATAATACTTATGATCGCTAGAGTTCATTAAAATTCTCGTTTTATATTTTTCTAATTTGCAACTTGCAAGGCATGTACAATCTTCGCTCAGCTTATTATTTTTACAATACCATTTTTTTTAACTTTATACAGGAATGTGATCGGCTACAAAAAACATGTACGGAAGAGGCTGCCAAGATGGCAGTGGATGACATGAAATTCCCATCAAAATATCAGACCTCTTGTAACTATGAGTCGTACGCAAGAAGTATCTTCGACTGTAAAAACATAAAGAATTGGCCGAAAACAGTCAAGGATGTGCTGCCAAAAAGTTCCAAAAGTTGCATGACTCATTGTTTTATCTCAGATGACCAAAATTATACATTGTCTACTGGAAAAGTGTTAACTCCTTTAGACAGCTCAAATCCCCAACCATCTGGAGACGTAAGTATAAGGCGAAGTTATTTTTGCTACAGTTTCCGTAAAATAATAATGTATTTATGTCATTTCCTTCAGCCTGAAGTCGATGCTATGGAGCTAGAGCAAAGGCAACTTGATTCTGGACGGAAAAGTGTTGCACAGGTATACCTTCTAACTACTATATTTGACTAATTATTTTAAAGACCTCATTGGACACTTAACCAGTTAACAACGATGCGAAATAATGCTACATGTAGGCACAGCACTGCCGCTGTTTGATATAATGAGCGTTTTGCGGTTCAAACTGGGAATGGGACCAGACCAAGGCTTAAATCCAAAAATTTTGTCCTACTCTTAAGTGTGGCAAAATGTTTCAAAGTCTTACAAGGGAGAGTCATTGGATGAGTAGCAGTGTCCACATGTCATATTTTATTTATGATTACTCTCACGATGAATCATGCGATTTTTATCTACGCAAATCATAATTGCGGCCGTAAAGGTCGTGCAAATTCTTCACATCTTTTAATGTAATGTGAAATTCGGAGAGGGTACCCAACATATCCATGATGGTAGATGTTATTGTTGGATCCTCCTAGGATGTACTTCATACCATGCACATCTTAAAGATACGACTCTTTGAGGACATTGCAATTACCTATTACCCCATAATATAACGCTTGTAAGCGCAGGCTTTATAATTGTAATGTGTACGTATTCCGTACTTTCACTGAACCGAATACGATTACCAAACCAGAGCCCAATGCAGCGAGTCGGTGCTGAACCCGTGCAATCTACCAACTCAAACTGCTCTGGCTTGTTCCTCACATTACATTAAACGGCATGGAGAATGACCTATCGTCAACTCTGGGGTGCACAATTATGATTTGTGCAGACGACATTTGATTGATCCATGGTCATGGCCATGGATCAATCAAAAGGAGACCAGAAAGGGAGATGTCATATCTGGATACTGGTGTACATGCAATAACTCTCCCTTGTTAGTGGAAATCACTACCACTTGAATTTTTGAAACTTAGCTTTTAGTGATCACCACCTACATTATACTTCTCTTTCTCTGTTTATCAAAATTGGCACGCGGCGAACTACTATAAGAGCCAAAATGTCAATAAAGACAGAGATGAAGAATAACGAAAACACAATAAAGATTAGTCTAAAGTAGGCGTACTATGTGGCTGTTTAAAAGAAACGCTAACTTAGTATAATCGGGCGATTAGAAAATATTCTAGGTTGAAGTTGTGATTGTGAACTATCTAACCCTCGATTTTACAGTTTGCAGCATTCGATGATGATGTGAAAGCACCGGGCTCATGGACTCCATTTGTATATTGTCCCGAAAAGCTATGGGTGGTTAATGGAGATTGGCTTGTCATGGGAGATCATTTATTTCATGTCGCATTCCTTTGCGCTCAGATTGATGAGTTTAACGGTGGAAGGATTGAATCACAAGGAACTGGTATACAGAGGCATGCTGGAGCAAACTTGACTGCCCCCTGGAATAGTGCCAGAACTAGGGACGAAGGTATTGCCACGTACGGGACGAAAGGGTTTGCCAGAACTTGTGGAGTAATTACAAAGGAACAGGGTGTAGGTGACTCCTTTGTCGTAGGAATCTCACTCAATAGCGTGGACTTCAAATCATACGGGAAAGTGCCATTGTTTGTCAATTACGTCTGCGCAACCTCAAAGAGATGGACATTCCCTCGATTCCCAAAGAATGGCGTCAATGGTTCGGAAGTTGATACTGACCAGTTCAAACCAGACTCGCCGGAAATATACTGCCCAACGGGCACCGCAATGTGTGGTGTTAGGGTGAAGGTTAATAACTACGGTGAGCCAGATAATAATAAGAAAACTATCTTCGGATTTGGCAATTTGCATTACATCAAAGTTATAAACAAATATTTTAAAATATACAATATGCTTAAAGTCAGAACGTCTCTTAATATCAAATTGATAAAAAAAAATCATTTGAGATGACTTTTTACTAACGACGTCCTAAGCTATTCCACCGTGCAATCTGGCGCACCGCAATCCTCACCCGCAATATTGCGCTCAGTGGGATAGCTCGCGTAATCCACATTGCGCGTTTTGAGCAATATATTGCGGACATTGCGGCAGCCGATTGCGCAGCGCAATCAAGAACCAATCAGTCGGTTCTTGGCGCAATATAGCGGGAAAATTGAATGCAAATTCAGGAGAAACCGAAATTCGAATGAATTCCCGCAATCCTATTTTCTCTGGGATACCTAGCATTGGCGCAATTTCGCCGATGTCCGCCATATTGCGCTTCACAATACTTACGCAATATTGCTTGAGGATTGCGCCGTGGGATCATAGCTTTAGGGTTAGAGACTCGTGCCGTAGTAGCAGTGCTTGGCGAATAAAATATTACTAAATACTCAATTTATTCCAAACAGGAGGCGTCAAGGTTCTCACTGATGTGGGTATTGCATGTTGTGATGGTAATCCAAAATACCCCACCTATTTTAAGGTTCGTAAATATTATTATATACCTAATAATATCAGGTTAACTCCTAATTTGTCACAAAAATGATAACTAAGATTTCACTGCAGCATTCTCAAATTATGTTATTTAAAATAAAATTAGAAAACAAATCTGATGTTACATTTTTTAGACTGGGCCTGACGACACCACCACCGCTAAACCACCAATTCCATCTGGACCTGGACCTAGTGGAAAAGAAGACCTCTACATACTACAGAAACGCAGTACATACTTTTTAATTTGGGATGAATCCGAAGTACTCAATGATATCATCACAAGATACAATATTTACTACACACCAGCAACAATTCAAGATGAGGATGAATTCAAAGACCACAAATGCCCTGAGGGTGAATATGTAGATGGATTTGAACTCACAGATCCCAAGGCATGTTATTTCCAAGGACGAAGGATTCCCGAAATTAAATTCATATGTACAAAGGGAAGCGCATTGGACATTTACAAACCGCTCAAAACTGGGCATACTCTTCAGGACAGTAAATATTTTGGGAAACAAAATTGTACGGGTGGATTTTACACGGCAATCACATTCACTTATTATGTGGACCCAGTCTATCCTTACCTCGTCCAAGCTTGGGGTATGTCAATGGATTGTTTAAAACCACGGAGTGATGCTGTTAAGCATGAACTTGTGATCAAAGCATATCCCAATCAAGATTTGACAGTCCTCAACACTGATAATAAGGCAAGGGTTCAGTGTGAGGGTGCAACGGCTATCTGTGGATTCCAAGCTAAAGTTGTTGAGGATCATATGTCGACCTTTGAAGGTTTTTATTTTAAGGTGACATGCTGTCCATTCGACATAAAACTATTGCAATGAAATTCTATTGAAACAACAAATCTCATTCTCAAATAGGAATTCGGTCCTAGGTTCTGTAATAATGTTTAAAATTTCCAAAATCAATTGATCACATTTATTCTTCCAATTAAAATTGTATTCAACATGACACAAAATTAAATAAAATAAAATTAGGTAAAGAAACATTTGTGAGACTTACGCCATCATGAAATTTTATTACGCCGGCCATGAGACCTACATAGGGTTAGAATTTTGATTGCACAATTCTCCCAGATACATAATTCCAATAAAATTCCATTTCATTCCAAAATAATTTGCAAAAATCGGGCACTTCATCTACTGCTTAAATGATGAGAATTAATTTTGATTACAAAAAACAATGATATTATTAGCCATTTATTTGTTGATTGTGTTGAGATAATTGTTGGTTGGTTGCTCATAAAGTGCACTTATCGGGACCAGCTCCAATATCTACACCCACGTGAGCCACATTCCAATGCCCTATGACGACCTCGGTATCCTTCCCATTCCGTTTCCGGCTTCCACCACCCGAGGTGCGGATGCACAGGCATCCACTACACAACTGAAAGTAATTGAAAATAAAAAAGTAAATAGGCATTCTGATTGCTAAAATAATGATTTAAAATAGTAAATAAAATTACCAATACTAAAAAGAAGAATAAGAATAATCCCCAGTAAACGTACGGATGTATCCCATCATTCATTTCTGTGAACTAAATTCAATTGGACAATTTGCAGAGTACGAGTATGGAGTATGCCAAATTAACTTGTTCCTGAATTTGTGTACTATAGAAAATAGGACAACCAAAATACTATGATTGTCGATGCAACATGAAACAACTCTACGAGTTCAGCAGCAAAGACTGGTAGGATGAGTACTACATTTCATCTTACAAAAAAAATGAAAAGTTAGATAATGGCAGACACTAATTACAATTGTACTTGGAACTGGAATTGGAGCGTTAAGACATGGTCAGCGTTGATGCCTGCATGGCTAGCTAAGCATCGATTAAACCAAATTTGTTCTGAGTATTGTTATGTTTATTCGGATTTTCCATTTCATTAATTGAATAGATTAGAAAATTCTTATGTATATTCGTATTCGTGTTTATATAATATCCAATTTAGATTGCATTTCAGAGAGTTAAAAAAAACGTCTAATTAATAATGAACACTGCCATTCAACAATGGTAGCCTTGCGACTCAGTATTCAAATGACATTTAAAAAAATTGGAATAAGAAAATTGTAATTAAGAGCTGTATGAGTGATGCTGTAACCTAGTAAGGCAGTGAGAAAATGACAAAGACTCCTTGTTATTTTTCGAATTTCAAAAATCCTGCTACATTATAAAGAAAAATCGAATGCTGAAAACATGTAAAAACACGCAAAGGGGTAATTTTTGTAAA
>JAQGCB010001618.1:0-13804 GCA_034698835.1 Protaphorura tricampata
GTGCTACAAATATGAATGAATAAATTGACGGGTTAGGAGAATAATCGTATGAATTGATCAAAAATCGTAGTAAAACTTGACACTCACTTAAAATAGGTATGAGATTAGTATCATCAAACATGAATATGCTTCCTGTCCTGACTTTGCATACAATGTGCAATAGCTGGTCCGAGTCTAAGGTAGAAACCAGCATATGTAAAATTTCAGTCGATCCCGTCATCTCGGCGTCATACCTGATAATTTTGTAGAAAAGAAACATGGTTAAATGACTGCTATTCATACGGTCCAGTATTATTTTAATTACCAGTTGTATAAAATAGGACACAGGTATCCCAGTGCTATCGGTTCATTCTCGTAACAGCACCTGATATCTTGCAATAGTTGACTTTCCAGCTAAAATTCAGAGAATTGACGTTTAAATATGATTCTGATTTAAAGTGGAAGCTGGATGAAATTGAATATTTCGAGCTTCGTAATATTTAGCGGACAAAAGTCAATATTTTCTCACCTTCAAGCCTCTGTAGTGAGCAAGATTTTTGTACAGTGCCATACAGTTGTCTTCACTTCTTGATGAAGTCATTGAATTTTCCAACCTGATTACAATACAATTCAAAAATAGTTTACATTTACATAGGCATTAGACAAGTATTAGTACAACTAAATTGTAATTTACCATTATTCACTTACGTTTGGCACAAAAGTATGAGGATTTTATATGCGATTATTGGCATATTTGTGATGATATCGGATAAAATTCTCATCAGATTTTTCATTTTTAATGACTTGTCCGACGGTCGTAATTTAAGTAATATACTCAGCAATTCAGTCACCGGTGAAATAATTAAGTTTTCTCTGTAAATACATTTCAAAGTATGAGGATTAGGATTCTAGTCCAGTCAAAATTTATGTTAACATGAAATGAAGCATGTATGTAGTATGTATAACTTACAATACAGATTCCTCGTTGATGCACGGCGTAGTTAAATCCAATTTGTAAACATACATGATACACTTTGGCACGTTCTCTCTTATCTCTTTGTCCAGATTACTATCCGAAAGTTCATCCACGATCTCTTCCAAGTACTCACTTCTATTCAACAAAAAATAAATTAAGTATTCAGGTTTTCCTTTACGAAAATGAAACTACAATATGAAAACTGAATAATAAATCCACCTGACTGAACCACTGGTGTCATTGAGCATAGCTTCGATAGATATTCTTATGTCCGATGGAAGTGTTCGAGTCAGTTCGAAGATTTTAGCTTTCTCCGCTTCTTCGACGCTTGACCCTAATGTTGGACTGCTTCTGAATGGCACTGCACCACTTAAATCTATATTTGAAAAACTCAATTTAACAAAGTCACACTAAACATGCCCTGACTTGAATTTATACAAACGACTTTATCAAACACACTTTACAAAAAATGTATTTATACATACTTTTAGGTCTCTGAGGTAGATGCGTAGTCACCAGTTCATTTTCTTCTTCCTCATTGTCATCACTAAATTCAGGTTCCTCAATGGAAGCAGTCGTAAAAGGTTGAAAACTATTGACTTTAGAGTTCGTTGTAGAACTATTTAATGAAATGCAATTGGAAGTACTATTTGCAGGGCTAGGTACAGGAAGAGCAGGGGTTGGGATTGGCAGGGGTGTAACAATTGGTAATACTCCCACATTATTTGTCGTTGTCGTTACTACACTATTGTTCACAATATTTGACTGTGTTGTTGAGGTTACATTGGTATCAGCCACGATGACATGATTAGGTTCAATCACTACACTATTCACACCAAGTGCCGCTAAGTCTACTCTACTTCCATTGTTTCTGTCCAATAAAACTATTAAATGCTCTTGAATCGCACTCCTCAAATCAGGCTCCAATTTTGGATTCTCTAAAACAGGATCCAGTGACGCTAACACTTTCTTTTCTAAAATAGTTCTCAAGGCTGAACCAACTCCACTCTTTATTTTGTCAATTCCACCTGGCCAATACTCGTACGTCAGCTGCAAAACGATAATGATTCATTATCATCATCGGAATTTTCAAAAATAACAAATCAGGTCGACATAAGTAAGACATTAATAGTAGTTAATCAGTCACTTACTCTAATAAGGAAATCTAAAAGCGTAGCTGTGATGGCTAGATGGGGCTTTAGACTATGGTACATCACAAGAATACCTGGCTCTGTTCCAAAGAAAACAAAACATATATTCATTGGTGTCAATAAATAATTATTAAAATTACTACGTTAGCTGTAATTATGCTGAGCGAGCATAATTAAATAACATTCTTACCAATATTCATTATATTGTCCTTTATGGGATCAAAAACTAGCCAATCAAAGAAAAGCGCAAGTTTAGCATTAGCTGCGGCCACTGGATTGGTACAAGTGGTAAGAAGCCAGCCAATGACTGCCCAACGAGGAAGAATGTCCGAGCACAGAATTTCGTTGCTTGGATGAATTACTCCCACGATGTATCGAATGATATCCGCTCGAAGGGTTTGGGACTCGGGTGTTGAAAAATACTTTAAATAGAAATTTACAGCATTAGACAAAAATCAAAACAGTCCGAATAAACACGAAAAACGTTTAAACTCACCTGACGCTGAAACCATTCCTGATACCGTTTTTGCATCCCAAAGCGGACGTGAGACGTTAGGAAAATAATTTTTTTCTCCATATCTGGAGTCAGTCTTAACTGAAGATATTTACGTGAGGTACGAACATTTAGTAACTGCATTATTCCTGCCAGGTGTGGGGAAAGTGATCGAGGGTTATATAATATATCACGCCACAACAACTCAAACTCTGGTATTCTTGAGACAGCTTGGAGAAGGCGAAGAAAGTCCCGCCCAAGGCCAATTTGTTGATTCATACACATATCCGTGAAATGTTCTCGAATTAAAATCACCACAAAGTTTACCTAAAATCATACAGAATAACAACATAGATACGAGTTTCAAAGACGTAGTCGCTCCTCAATATTTAATCGCAAGAAACATACCTCCTTCTGCCTTAAACTACTGAGGGAAGGGGCGTGATGATCCTCAATTATTCTCAGGAACGTGTAGATAACCGCAGCAATCAAAACGGGATATTTCTCTAACCACGTTCTGTTCTCCGAGAAGACGTCTAACATACTTTCTGCAAGCCACAGGTTTCGTCCTGACACATCACCTCCAGCAATCTGACGCATTAACGTCCAGCATATTTCGTCGGCTTTGGTCGCACTTCCTTTTACCATTTCCCTGAAAATAAAAATCGATTACATATGGATAATAACCTAATACTTCAATCAGTGCCTCAAGTCTCCGCTTCACTGAAATGTCAACGTCATATCTGTTTTTCACAGCTCACTTACACAGGATACAACGAGTAAAAGATGACAAATACATTTTCTTAAAAACTGCTTACTTTCAAGATTACATATAGAGAAACAGTAGTTTTACCACCTTGAACTTGTACAAAGTTCTTTTGAGAACTGGAATTAAAATCACGAGACTTACTTAATTATCCATATCAGCTGAGTACGTGCAACATCCGTTAGTTTATGGTATTTGTCCAGAGCAATCGTACCCAGTAAGTCAGCGACGACGTTTAAACTGTCTCGATTCAGAAAACTTAGGTCACGGTAGCACTGCAAATTTTAATTAAACAAGGAACCATGTAAATATTAAAATACTTTAGTACATCCCCTACACCCAAATAAAGTGAAGAATCATTTTGGAGGGAATCGAATGACTGGGACGGACTTCTCCTTTCTCGTCGTTCGTCACTCAGCTCCTCCACTCGAGAGTCCAAAATTCTTCCACCAAATCGCACACCGTTAGACACTCTCTCCACTTTCACAATTAGCTGACAGCCATCCCCGGCAAATGCCATAAAATAGGAGGCAGCAGTGGCAGCACTCATCCGTTTCCGTCTACGGATGGATACAGCTCCACGATTCTTCACTTTCCGGGCTGTAGGACATTACAGACCGGTCAGGCGATAAGGTCAAAAACAATGAGTTTTCAAGATACTCTATTTCCTTAAGTTTGAAACCATGGGACAGGGACACTTTAATATTTGACTCCCAGTTTGGTAATGTCAAAGGTCAATGTGACTCACAACATCACAACTCGTAGTTTTTAAAAGGAGTAACGAAATAGAGAACATGATAAACTGCTTGATGGTTGATTACTCTTAAATTCGACAGGATTTTCAGTCTGTCCTGTCCAACTCACAAGAAATACAATTTCTCACATTTCTCACACTCCACACAACTCAGGAGAGCATGTCGATAATGTTAATACAATTAAGTTATCTTTTCAAGTAGATAGAACGTGAGAAAAACTTGGATACCTAATACAATAGGTTAAAATTCTCACAAACCCCCGAGCTCGACAACTTGGATTAACACTACTAACACGACTAACATTATTAATAGTACAAAATACAAAAAATTGAGCAATACTTTGGGGGCCAATGCCGGTTCAATGAGGATAGTTCCCAACAGTCCCAAACAAATGTCATCATGGGTTTTCTGATCACGACAAGCAGCTGTCGAGAGGACATCATGAGTTTCTCTTTCTGAAGAATTTCCAACTAATCTTCCGAGAACGCCACGAGCTCTTTCAAGTTTCTGTATGTGATTCATTAAAAAAATAAATTATTAACCTGCTAAATAGCCGATTGGATTTTGAACTTCTGAAAGAGTAAATGAACAACAGTCTGACTAAAAATAAAATTGTAAATCATTCAAGGGAAATATTTCCGGGAGAGAACCCGAGAACCGTTTCGAAAGTTTCCATGTACCAACTAACAGGTAACCAGGTCAAATATACTCTCCGGATCTTAGCAGATAATCAGACAGAAAACTAATTGGAGATTGGAGATTTACTAAATCCACAGCAACTAAATGCACATGCAGATGCAATATCGTGTTGATTCCGGTACCAATTACCGAATGCCTCAAGTTCAAGAATACCAGACAAATATCTACTACACAAAAATACATAATATACAATTAGGCTTAATGGGGCGATGATGTTCCACGAGATTATAATTAAATACAATTCGAAACTTATTCAAAACAACATTGCGCCATAACGGACTGTCTTTCTAGAATCACCACACCATTAGTCCCCATAGACCTAAGGGCGCGGTATCATCACATCAAATATATAGAATCAATAAGTACAAGTACTGTATAAAAAGCAAGTTAATAAATTATTTCAAAAATAGTGTCTCTACAAGGGAAACTCCAGACACCACATGACATGACGCCCAGGAAAATGTACTGTATAAACAAACGATATACAAGTTCATTAAAAAGACATACGAATCAATAGCGCGTATAAAATAAAAAATACTTAGGATTCCTTCTAGCAACATGTTTGTGACACCCTACCCTGTACAATGCAAATGACAATATTCGATTTCCTATTTTGCCCTAATCGTGGGAGATTAAACTAATCGTAATTCCAGAGATTGAGTTTACATAAACAAACTGTATGGACGATGCATTGCATTGATGTATGCGATGTTATGTTACATAACTACTGTCAACAGTTGGGGCTGAACGCTAGAGATGCTCAGATGCTATTGCTAATGCAACTACAATTCACAACATTTAACATATTGTAATTGCGCGGAGCGAATGCTCGCTCCGCGAAATTCCCTATTAATTCTAGTCCTTTTGCTTGCGGATGTGAATGTTTCGCACAAAAGATATGAATACACACGAGTAAGAAATGATCACACTTACTACTATACTACTGGCAATATTGGCATGCATTTCGATTTTTATCAAACGCCTTCGCCTTCACTTGATGAACTTCTATCATTGTGAAGACCATAAACCGGAAAGTTGAACTATACGGTTACCCCCTATTGTCTACATGTTTACAGGAGCACGTCTCAATCCGCCCCATCGAATATAGTCCTTGCTAGTTAGAGCGTACACGCGCCAAGCGGCGGTGGCATTATATAACCTGTGAACCTGTTTTCAAGCCAATAATTCCCATCATTCCGTTAATCGCAATATTTATAATGCGGGAAAGACCCCTATTCAGTTTCAGTACGATAACCTCAGATCTAGTTCCATATCAGATCAAACTCAACTCTCAAATTCCCTAAATCGACACTAATCCGAAACTTTCACAATTTATGTATGCACCCATCCAAAAATTACATTTCCATCCCGTGTGTGCGTACCCCTATATTCCCGCTTAAATACCCACAGTTCCATAAGCTCCGTTTCATTTCATTCGCAATCTGAATTCGCAATCGGGAAATTTCCAAACCCGGACAAAAACAAGCGCACGGTCTCAAGCTCTCCTACTCTTCTCGCCAACTGCGAAAAAGTGTTAACTAAAATTTTATAATTGCATTACATCGTATTCGTAGTCTTTTAGGCCGAGGGACAGAAATATACTCGCACAATTTCTTAGCTTTGTAGTAACTGGTTTAATCTCCAAGAACCACTGTACTTGTAGGGTGGACAAAAAATGTTTTCCAAACAAACTCCAACAGTACAGTTAGCTTAAAGCTACTCTACACATTACATTCTAGATTCTACATTCCCAAATAAAATTCCCTGGGTCGTAACAGTTGGTGTTGGTACACCCTACATAAACAAAACACTCCTACTACAGTGTGCACAGAGTACATTGCAATTGCAAGTACAGCGCAGCGTAAAATACTACACGTACAGATACACCCTTTCGTACCACCACGGCTTTTGCCACAGGTCTCCTGCGAGTCTCGCCCCTCTCTTCTTGCCCCCTACCTTTTATCTTCCAGCAAAGTTGAGTGCGTAATAATAAAAATAATTATCATTCACTCAAAACCAAAACTTAACTACTTTTTTTGGCAAAGAACCAACAATAAATATGTATAAAATTGACACCTACTCCTTCATACAACTATCAGCAGCATCAACGGTGACTTTGTGACACTCGCTGACGTTCCCTTATCACTAGAATTTTCAACATGTATGTATGTAGTATGTACCCAGTAAACTTAAACTCAAAAATCCCAATTCCCATACATGATTAATTTTACAAAGGCAATAAAAATGTTGAATGATCAATTATGACTTAAATAATAAAAATTCTAAAACTGCATTCACTAAAATTCATCACATCCTCCGCCATTTCATCCTTTCCACGTTCACGTTGGGTTTCACTGCAGCAGCGCCCAGCCCCAGCCCAGAAGAACGAAACGGATTGCCGTGCCGAATTCCCATCCTTTCTTTCTTTTAAAAAAAACTCATTTTGACACTCAAAAATCCCAAATTTTTCACAATCCAAGAATTCCCAAACCAGTATCAAAATATGATAGATTTTTTTGATATATTTTCCTCTCAAAATATTTTGAGCAGAGCAATGGAGTCCGTTCCGTTCTGTTCCTGCCTGTTCTGTGGGCTGCAGTGCAGTGCTAGGGTTGGGAGAATGGTTATATGCCTGAACACGAACAAACTTCTCTTTTTTTTTGTCCTCTTCTGCCTACTCTGGCACTTTTAGACGCATGGGCATGGGGCCTGCCTAAATTCTGGGTCCAATTCTACCCATCCGACCCTCACAAACTAAACCAACCAACTCTGGGTTAAATTCCGTACCCCCTTGGTCGTTCGTGGAAAGGATGATATGTTGGGATATACATTTTGTTTGATATAGTGAAAAAAAAGGGGGTGACCTCTTCAACGTCATCCTTCCACTCGACGACGGAATGAAGGAAGACTCTGGGGGAGGACACACTGTTGGGTTCTGGGTTGACTGGATGTTGCTGTTGTTGCATGGCAAGGTCTGCTTGCTTGTCCTATTCCTTCGTAGTCCGCACTGTTCGTGTGTTGGGAGAGCGTGAGCGTGAGCTACATGCATCCCTCCGTTCTCTTCACCTCCGTCTGATCAACTGAACCACTAGAACCCACCGAGTCCTCCTTTCTGCCTTTGCCTTTTGCCTTGCCTGCCTTCTGTCTCTCTTCTCCCTGCTCTGCTCTGCTCCAAACACACACACAGCACACGAAGCACACAAAAAAAAATGACAAGGGAAGCTAATGGAAAAGCTAAAAGGAAATGGAAAAGAGTCGAGTTTAAGTTGGAGTTGGAGCAAGCAGCAGAGGAAAATTCGACCCCTTCAAAATACAAATCCAATGCACCAAAATGTGAACCCCTAAAAAAAATCCCATGCGCATTCCCTTTTATTGTCCAACGTTTTTGTATATCCGACTCTGACTGCCGACTGCTCTAGCTCTCCCAGTATTTGATATTGCTTGCTATGCTATGTTAGAATTTTATTAGCACTGCTGCTAGAAAATACAAAATAGTGTGTTCGTCGTTTAGTAGCATTATTTGTTTTGTTGTACAAAAATTCTAAACTCACTGAATAAGTCGGATTTTTAATAAGGCACAGAAGGTTCACGTTCTTGGAAACGAACAGGACGAGTCGGATTCGGCCGTAAAATAAATTCTTGAATTTCAAAACTGGTAAGTTGTTAATTCATAATTGTACCGGTTGTGGTCAATTGAGGTGGATTTGAAATATTGAATCTTCGGTTCCCACGAGTCCCACCCAGCACCCAGTAGAATTTTTCCCTAACTACTAATTAATGACTAAACTAAAAAGCTAAAAGGGTTCTTCTCTTCTTCTACTACGGATACCTTCGCTAGGCCCGGTCGGTGCAAATGCAAGCCATGTAAGTAAAGTTAGCACCGAACCAATTGTAAAACTGCACTATAACCGGCGGAAAACCTAAATTAAAACCGAACCCAAAACCAACCAAACCAAAACCAATACCAAAACCGCAAAAATACATTGCGCGATTCGGACTTATGAAAAAAAAAAACACGAAAATTTGGTTTTGGCTTCGCTTTTGGTTTTGCTTCGGTTTTGGTTTCGGTTTTCCTTCGCTTTTGGTTCCAATTCCAACTTTATTCACATATGCAAGCCTTATGTTAGATGTAAATGTAAGGGATAGCGGATGTCAATTAATAAAATTGCCTCTTTTGGTCAGTCTTGACGTTTTTGGTTAAATGCTTACAAAATGTAAAGTCGATTCTTGCATAATTAATTCTAAATTGTCAATGACAAGTATATTACATCAACGTTGAAAGTACTTGCTCCGTTGAATTTTGAATTCGGAATACGAAGCGGGTATTGGTTATACTAATTAAAATTTTGCAAATACAATTTTCTTTAAAATGACAACAGTTTGCATTGGTACATTACATATAAAATTATACTCCATCTCCATTCCATCACCGTCAAAGTAATAAAACTGCAAACTAGTAATAATTATTGTATTTATTTTTTTTTATCCGTAGATAAGTCATCAGAATGTACAAAGGAAAAGGAGACGGGAATTTGACTGAGGAAGAACTCGTAAGTCTACCACAAATCAATAGCAATGTATTTGCACTTGTAGTTCATTTGGAAATTATTTCCTACTCGACTACATAAATTCACTCGAAAAAAAAATCAAGTTGGGAAATTCAAATTCCGTGACGTTCTGTCGTATTGTGTTAAGCAGTTCGATACGAGAGTAGTTTTCGTTTGTACATCCTTTAGATTGAAGAATAAAAAGTTCAATTGAATTCAAGGAATGAATATGTGGTTGAATGGCTGAACGTGGCTGAACGCTAAACGTGGCTGAACGTGGCTGAACGCTAAACGTGGCTAAACTCGCTAAACTTGTACTTTTTTAATTACAGAGTGTACTCCCAATAAAAGAACCGTTGGAACTCCTCTTGGCCAGTTTGGATGACAGAGTTATCGTGAAAATGAAGAACGACAGAGAACTGCGTGGGAAGTTACACGTATGTGTGCCGTGTGCATTGCATTAATTCTGAATCAATAATTCGGTAGATCAGTTCATATTTCCGTAGTTAATAAAAATTTTAATTGGCAGGCTTACGACCAGCATTTGAACCTGGTACTTGGCGATGTCGAGGAAACAATCACTGTGATCGAAATTGATGATGAGACTTATGAAGAGATTTATAAAACTACAAGAAGAAATATTCCAATGTTGTACATTCGAGGGGATGGTGTGACTTTAGTGTCTCCTTTGTCAAGAAATCCGAATCCAGCAGCATCTGCTAGTTCTGGCTCCCAAGATGATCGATAGATAAAACCGATTGAAACTATAGATTCGCAATAATTGATCTTCGTAAAATTTTCTTACTGTGTTCAATAAAATAAGTTTCGTTTCTCCGGCAGAAACTATCTACTATTATTCTGTGATTCCGTGATTTTCTTTAAATATGATTAATACAGAAAACGGACAAATGATATAGGATAATCTGAAACAATTGGTGAAAATAGTGTCAGACAATTAATTTGCCCATAATCTGCTATCTGCAGTAAATATTTTACAACTTAAGTTAATAACCTCCTGAGATGAATGCAGACGACACTGCATTGTACTAGTATTAGTCAGTCTGCCATATGGAATCGTCGCTTTTGAAAGCCAGCATTTGATAATAAACAGTACTCCTAGTCGTCCTAGTTAAGTGGCCGATTTAGCTGACCGACGCAAACTACTTAAATAAAACGCACTTGACGCACCTGACCTAACTGGTTAATTGGGGCGGTTTTGACTAAATTTCGGTTGACGTAAAAACATATGCAAACTGCAGATAAAGCACGTCACCCGACAACATAATCTGCATCCTTGTCATCGCATTCACGGTATACGGTATATTTCATTCAAATTCATTATTTGAGGTTGCAGTTTGCTTTTGCCGAGTGCTGAAGCAATCAAGTCCAAATGATATTACTGCAATGCTCCATTTGCCATGAAAAATTTAATATTCGAATTAACTTCATTTGGACTTGACTTGAAATATTTATGTCAAACAGACATTCAAAAATTTTATTCTTCTCCAGATCTCTTCTCAGTTGGTTTTTGCATACCATCCTTCTGTTTCTTTTGCTTTTTCGTTTCACCTTGATCAATCGGTGCTTCTTTCACAAATGGAATAAAAGTACGATATTTCTCAGGCATATATGGCTGCAAAGCGGCTGGAACCTTTACTCCGTCTTCCGTTTGGTGAACCTGAAATAGTTAGGTTATGTTAGTAATGATGTCTGATTAGTATATATATATTTTGAAATAGAGCTCTCTTCTGACTCTGACTTACTATAGTATAATTATACATATATAGTAGCAACCCAATCTGCTTAAAATAAAAGAATTAAATTCGAATACCTCCAAAATAGCGCAAATGCACCTCGTAGTTGCACACATTGTGGCATTCAGCATGTGAACATACGGGGTTGTTGTGGTGGACTTTGTCTGGCCATATCTAATCCGAAGTCTTCGACTCTAATTTACAAAAAAGGGGAATAATTATTATATTACAATACTTTTAGAACCTTGCCCAGCTCTGATGAACTCAATTTTTAGATAGGATGCGAAATCGTACTTGGTAATCGGTGCAATTTGACGCGGAAACCAGTTCACGAAAACCTTGGGAGTTTGGAAACCATGCCTCCAAGTCCCACTTTTTAGCTGCTGCGTTATTCAATGCACCAGAGACAATACAAACAACTCTGTATGGAACCTCCATTGCTTGGCAAAATTTCTCAGAATTTGCAATCATGTCGTCTAACATTTTCCAGGAGGCGTCATCATGTGGAGAAGTAATACAGAATTGCTCAACCTGGAAATCAAACAAAAACACAGTTTCTTCAAGTCCGTGAAAGGAATACTTGCACGCCAGGAAAGCGTTTCTAGAATTCTACTACTACTACTACATTTCATAGAAGGGATTAAGGGATATCGCCAAAAACCATAGTTCAGGTTCAGACTTAACTTAGCGTAATCGTGACATACCTTATCGAACTGATGAACTCGAAAAATTCCACGTGTGTCCCGACCATGTGCTCCAGCCTCTTGACGAAAGCATGATGATATCCCTGCATATTTAATTGGCAAACTGCTTTCCGCGATCCATTCGTCTCTGTGGAATGCAGCGATCGGTTGCTCAGAGGTCGCAATTAGATACTTATCGTCACCAACGGTTTGACCCTTCTCATCAGTTTTATCCGCTCCTTTTCCAACCACCTACAACAAATTACAAATGTTATCCGTGGACAAAGTAACGACGAGTCAATGTAAAACCTTTCGAAACAATGAACACAAAAAAAAGAAAATCACCTTATACAGTTCTTCGTCAAACTGTGTCAACTGGGCTACTTCTTGCATGACCTCCTTCCTCATAAAGTAAGGGGTATACAAAGGGATGTAGTCCTTATCACCCAATATTCGAAGAGCTAATTGGACCAAGGCTTGTTGAAGGTAAACGGCTGGTCCTGTCAAATAGTAACCTCGACCACCAGCTGTGACAGCTCCCCTCTCAAGGTCAGCTCCATTGATCATCTATATAATGTGAACGAACGTGTGTCTTATGTAAATACAACCAACCAACAAAATAAACGAACTTCTGTGCAAGCATTCAACTTACCGTAATGAGGTCGACATGGGAATATTTTGCCTTTAGAGTGCAGTCACCCCAAGTTCGTTCCACTCGATTATTGTCTTCATTGTCATCAACCGGAACAGATGGATGGAGTATATTTCCTACTTCACGTAAAGATTCGTTCCGAACTCGTTCCGTTTCCTCCAGATCCTTTGTATTTTGATCCATGGCAGTATCCAGTCTAGCCCGAATTGTTTTTAGTTGACCTAATGTTAACGTCTGCAGAAATTCTGCACCGACCTGCTCAACAAAGATTTTAAAAAATAAAAAATAAATAAAATAGTACAGAATAACAAACTTTTGAATGGGTCTACAAATTGTGTGCACTTCTGACGTACCTGTACTAGGTCTACATCATCCTTCACAACCGTGTCCCCTACTTCCTCTTTCTTCTTCATTTTTTCTCCAATAAACTTTGAACAAAGATTTTTGAGACGATTATAACAGTCCGCATTATGACGAAACTGTCTCCACTTTGTGTCCATTTCCAAAACAGTTTCGACTAGGCCCACGTCTTTAAATCTCTGTTTTTGATTCTCCTTCATTTTCTCCGGGCTACCACCCTTCTCCGCACGGAATAAGTCAATGTCAAGAGTCATTTTTCCTTCGGATAGTAGTAGTTAAAAATTCCTATAAGAAATTATTTTAAAATTAATAATGTTCGTATTTCATGTTTATTACAACACACGAAATATCAATATCCTTAATATCCTATTAACAATTAATATTTAACTTACAAAAAATATCACACAATTAGTCTCGGTCTCGCGGTGTTTGTGACGAAGCCTATCTTCCAAAATTACCCTTGCCTTCCACCGAAAAAAAAAACAATTTATGTCCAGCTGGATCTGAGATGATGATTGATTTTGAGTTTGACGGACGTATGTTGATGTTCGCCGACTTGTTCAGTGGCCAGTGAGCAGTGACTGAGCTGACGTACAAGATTTTTGGAGTGGAGTAATAAAATATCCAGTTACTTTGAACTCACCGGCTGATTAAATTCTGACCAACTATTGCAGCATGCCCGCCGGAACTGCTCTGCTCTCTGCAAGAGGGAGCACGTGCTCAGATTTGGGCCATCCATTAACTATACCTTCCTCCGAATTTCTATAGAAGAATGAAATAACGCAAAAATGCAAGGGATACGAGACACAACACAGGAAAGGAGGACAGGAGGACAGAAACAGAACGCCTGAAATTCATAATTCGTATCTATCCTTAGGCCTTACGTTCGGTTGTAGTCTACGGTTGACATAGACTACAGACAGTTTCTAAAATAAGTTTGATTTTCAATGGTGCGATCGGATGACATTTTGAAGACAAATAAGTATTTT
>JAQGCB010001619.1:0-13801 GCA_034698835.1 Protaphorura tricampata
AATTATTTAAATATATAAAATACCTCACCTCTTGCCTGATTTAAAATCGTATGGACGGAAGTGAAGAATTGAGTAGAGTGGATGGTGGTCCGAAGCTGTGACTGTGACCGTGACCGGTGGGCAGCGACTGACGCTTAATGTGTAAAAATAAAATACAAATTAATATTAACGGAGATGCGTAGTTTTGAGTACAGCTAGAAAGTCAGAAATTAAAACGAAATTATTTAAATATATAAAATACCTCACCTCTTGTCTGATTTCAAATCGGATGGACGGATGTGCAGAATTGAGTAGAGTGGATGGTGACACGAAGATGTGACTGCGACCGTGACCGCTGGGCAGCGACTGACGCTTAATGTGTAAAAATAAAATACAAATTAATATTTGTGGAAAAGTCGGAAGGAGAAACGTAATTATTTTAAAAAAATCCCTCACCTCTCGCCTGATATAAAATCGAATGGACGGAGGTGAAGGATTGTGTAATTGACTGAATGTGTATGTGCGTGTGTTGTGGACCGACACACTAATTTTAAAATTAACAAACCTGATGAGTGGCTGGTAAGTCAGACGGTGACGGTGACCCAAAGCTCTCACCTTGACCCGTGGTGAATTGAATGAGGACGATGGACGGCTGTTGAGTGGTTACTCTGACTGACCTGTTGCTATGGCTTCTGCTCAGCAATGACTGAAGAAGACTGAGATAGGCGACGGAATGTGAGCGTTGGTCTGGACGAAATATGAAAATGAGGCGTGAGGAAAAAATTGTGGAAGACACAGCACTCGACTACATGCTACTTTCCAAAAGAGACATCTCGTGACTGGTACTGGAAGCTCCGACGGTCATGTGTGATCTGATTTATTTTTATTGAGTTGTTCGGCGGTGAACATAAATCACATTGTCCGCCACCTCAGTCCATTCGATTTAATATCAGGCAAGAGGGGGTTGGACACTAACAGAATCGCAGAATCTGTTTATTTACCAGCAGTGGGCAGTAGGAAAACACACTCGTGAACGAACGTATACGCATCTATTTTTTTATTTCTTGGAATTTTGTTTTGAAATGTTTCTGAGTAATTTTAGTTCTGACGCAGTGAAAGTGAAAGTTTTTTTTTAAGAAAATTAGTTACAAAAATTAATTAATTAATTTTCATAATTTTTTGAACCAATTTTCGGCCGTCAGGAACCGATATGGGACACACCAGCATAGAATTAGTCCATTTCAGACGTGTTACCAAGATCAACCAATTTTGTTGATAAATAATGGTCGGCCGGGACGACGTCGAGGCCCGAGTCCCCGATCGAAAAATGAAAATTTCAGAGGTCACGGGTTCGAACCCTGGTCGGTGCAGCTTTTTTGTTTGTAACTTTTTTGAAAAAATCGCGACGTTAGAATGTATCCGAATTTATTTGATGAATTTAGAGCCAAAAACCAACGCTCTACGTATTATACTTTTTTCTCTAGACCCGTGCATTCAAACATTACATCACGTTTATTTGTATGGATTACGACTAAAACAATTAATTTAAAATTGATGTAAAAAGAAGCAATGCCTTTACGACCAATGTTTTCAAAAAAGTTTTATTTTTGCATACGATAGCACTTGTAGTTTCATTTTTTTGGGCTATCGTTTGCAATATTTGATTTCTTGAAGGATTTTGGCGGAAAAAAATCAAACGATATTGGCAAAATCATCCAATTCCTTTTTCATTGCTCTCATTTTGAGAATACAATCTTTCCTTGGTCGAGAGATGAAATATTTATGATCTGGTTCTGCTCCGTCATCTTGTTGTTTGACATATTCATCCCATTGTTTTTTGGTCATATTCTCAAAGTCAGGTTCATCTTTATCCCTTGGATGATTTCCTTCAACGATTCGACGAATGTCTAACTCTCTTTCACGTAACAAATCTTTGTCTCTTTGTTGTTGAGAATCTTCTGGTTCTTTAAAATTTTGGACGACTTGAATTAGCTCGACTATTTTTCGATCTTCAAGAGCAACCGCCATTCTTGCATCTTCACCTGCGCTTCTCACAGCTTCTAATGGAATTGCAGTTTCCAGGTCACCAGGTCCAAAATTCATCATCATTGCACGGTTTCTGTAGATGACTGTCAAGTCTAAAGAAAATGGACAAAAATATGTATAATTTTTAAGGCCGAAATATTTTATGAATATGGGAACAATAAAAACTTACGTTTTTCGGCCGGAAGAATTTGAATGGAATTGTCAATTCCAACAAAGATATCACCTTGTTTACTTGCAAATCCAGCGGCGGATGGAACCCAATTTAGGGTCAAGATCTGTATAATTGCAATAAAAATCAACTAAGAAAATTCAATCTGGAGAATTCGTGCTCACTAATTACCCGAAGCAAATTATTTTCATGATTCCAAACACGTATTGTTTCATCCAACCCTGCGGAACAGAAAAGCACAAGTTCTGGGCAAGAAGAGAGTGAAACGATTTCTTTTTCATGACGATCATTTTTCCCATTATCATGGCGTTCTACAAGTAAAAAAATGTGAATATAAGTGAATATTTCTTCCCCTAAGGGTTGGAATTGTTTAAGCAGAACGTGTACAATGTTTAGCTTACCGGTTTTCGAAACATTATAAATGACTGTGCGATGAGTCGCTGATTTTGGATTTGAGAGTGCAAAACACAAATACTGTCGAATCCAAGTGATGAGACGAATTGGATATTTCCAAGTGATGTCAAAAAGTGGAGCAAAACTTTCTCCTTGATTCAATACAATTTTCCAAACCCGAATTGATGGGTCAAGTCCGAGTGAAGCAAATTGACCCATTTCATTATTCACTTCTATACGGGCAACCGGACTTTTGTGACACTGATTAATTTTTCCAAAAGAAATAATATGAATTAATTTTCTAATTAATTTTTTTTTCGGAGAAATAACAAAATTACTTTGGCAGAATACAACATTTCTCCAGTTTCGTAATCCAGTTGGCACACAAAACCATCACGACGCCCGGCGATTATGTAAAAAGCCTTCCCGTTGAACTTTTCCTTTTTTTCTGCAAGAAAAATAAAAAATATTGTTACCAAAATTCTCCTTACTCAATTCATTAGCATGTGAGTATTATGAGCATTTATTATATTGACATACTAGCTGCGAATGTCATTTCCTTCTCAGCTAATTGATAGGTTGAAACATAATCATAAATCCCGACGGCCGTCATTGCCGTGTCCCACCTTGTTTCATCCCACATGACTTTCATTTGTGCTGGGTTTGTTCCACAGAACCATTGTTGAAGTTCCAATTTATCACTGGAATTTGGTGTGAGGACAAACATTGTGTTCATTTCTACAAATCACTTCATAAATTACAATTTTGGCCCAAATGTTTTGGGATTTTATTAACTAAACTTTTATATTTACCAGCATTTCTATGGTACACTGCTTGTCGGAGAGGGTGCGTAGGGTCAAGGATGACGTTCGTAATGATGACACCTGAAACCGGATTTACGAGTCGGATCGAGTTATCCGAACAAATAGCCACGGCCCTTTGTGTATAATTAGGGTGCCAGGTCAAGTCCAATCTTCTCAATGGAGCACTGCACACAAAATACATACATGTTCAAATTGATAGCCAAGAAACCGTACGCGTGCATTGCGTTGGAAAATTCGTATCGTAGTTCACCTGATTCGAGCATGGGGTTGGTAAAGTGTGTTCATCCTCCAAATCACAAGTTTTCGAGCCCCTTGGGTCATAATACTATTCCGTTGTTTGTTAACAACAAGACGAACCACAATTTCAGGGCTTCGGACTCGATCCAGCTAAAATTTATTGTTAAAAATTAAATCCGGCCACCATATTAAAGAAAAATTGTTTCCTTTTCAACTTACTTTACAAAAATTGTCGAATCCCCACGAGAAAATGATTTCATCCCTTGCAAAGGAAACACTCGCACGCCCAGACGGATGTAAAATTAAATGTGAGACAGCACAATTATGTGGATGAACTTCAGCGAGGAAAACCCAACGGCGATTACCCCAAAGTTTGACTAAATATGTAACAAAAAATATCAGAAATTACAGACTGTACTACAATGGAAATAAGAAATTTTCATTACGGAATCCTTTGGCATCCCCGGTCACGACAAATTCAGAATTATTGGAAGCCGTAATAGCTGTGAGCCTATTATCATGAAGTTTCTTTTTAGTCCCATGAAATCGACCCGTGACATCAATGACTGAACAATTGTCTTGGTAAGTCAAGTAAATCCATTGTTTCCTATCATCCTCAGGGTTATCAAAACAAGTGGCTTCGATGAACGCACCAGATGCCTCCATATCCGACAGTGTAACGCAGTCCTGGAGGGCCACAATGTTCGTTGTTCCATTGTAAGCGTATCGCTACATGTTTGGGAATAAATGCGGAAAAAAAATGAGCCACAAATAACTACTATTAATTAATCTAACTTATTTTATTTTTCATTACAGTAATGGTTGTATCTGCCAAGACAAAGAAATCCACAAATTCTTCTCCTTTTCTGCCTCCATAAATAATGTCCTTAATTGGAGCTAAGGCTGCAGAGTCGACCGCAATTGAAAAATCTTCTTTGGCTATGAAAAATGTTTTTTTCAAAGGTGTCCAGCAAACGTAGGTTGAGGTATGATGAATATATATAAATCTGGAGAAACGTTTGGATGGACGACGAGGGGGGTCCGCCAGAGGACGCCCTGTCCAAGCAAAACGTTTGATTTCATCGAATTTGTTGACGATGAGATACTCCTAACAATACATACGAATTTTGTATCGACTTGTACCACATTTTTCAATAGTATCGCTTGAATTAACCTGCTGATTGGAATTGTAAACCAAATCTTTGACATCATAAACCCCATAGTTCGTGGCTCCCTCTGAGAAACCATGATTGAGGTTAGAGTCCTCCACATAACCAAGACCAAAATTGACGACAGCATCGTAAACTTTATATTGTTCCTCAATATCCGAGAAGGCAGCGCGAAGGCTGTCCATTGTTCGGGAGTAATTATCGAAGAATCGTAGAGAGAGATCCAAATTGGTCGGCTTGGTCGTCATTTTGTAGCTTTGTGTGTTATCGACGTGATCTTATAATTAAATATGGTACGCACGTCTTTCCCTACTTAGCCTGTATTTTAGTTATAATTTTTATGGTGTCTCAGGTCTCACTTTTGGAATATTCCAAAAATTGTTACATAGGCTTGTGTGTGATTGTGAGAAGCTATTGTTAGATTTTATGCAGTTAAGATAAACATATACGAATTTTATGGGCATCGCATGGCAACTGTAGTGCTTTACATTGAAAATTTAGAATAATGAATATGCTGAAGATTTTAGTGAGAGACGTCATTAGATAATTTCATTCAAATTTAAAAAAAATTGGTCATGGAGCTGGCGAATTCTCTCAGACAAATTCAGTACCAACTAGCAAATCCGTACATAAATTTTGAAATCATGAGGTTAAAAGACATATCGTAGGTAATGTAGACGTGAAGGTGATCCGAATAGTAAGGCAGTAAAAATTTACCATTTTCCAGAGAAATTAATTAGAATTGTAATATTTTATGACGGCACCCAGCTGAGTGAGTCCTACCGTTCGGTTCGGTTCATTGTACTTATGTGAACAATGGAATCCATTGTTAATTAATTAATTTCCACGTTCTCCTGACGTCTGTACCAGTGCAGCCAGTACAATCCATTTATAATTAAGCCCGTATATGTATTTGACAGATTTTGAAGTGTTTGCTGGTTTTTTTATTATCAACTTTATTAAGAGTAGAGTCTAACAATGCTGCGACTTGTGAGTGATTGATCACTGATTTTGGTTCCAAACTCTGAATCGATAAAAAATAGCATCGGACAGCAATTTTATAATCCACCTAAACTTGTACCTGAAATTAAATGACACTTGAGCCTCCATATGACAATTACTCATAAAATAGTACATGCTGCGCAAAAAATAACGTGCGAGATACCGAACAGGAACCCACTCGTACTGACTATCCTATATCCGATTTTAACCAGATTGGTGGCTACTTTTGGCACACCCTGTATGCACTTAAAAACCCGTACGATTTATTCAAAACTCTTCACGTGTTGAACAAATAAATTTTGCATGTTGTATGTACATTGTGTAATATTAAACCCTTTATCAGTCAATTCTTGACAGGTAATAAATTGATAATCAAATTCCAAAGCTCAAAATTGAGGTATAAGAGGCTTTTGCACACGGCACTCTTTCCAGTCTCTCATTCTCTTCTCAAGGTTTTGCACACGGAAATTCCTCGACCCTAAATATCTCCAATTGCTCCAGCTATCAAATCTTTACTCCAATAAATTGGTAAGGACGAATCGAATCCACGTGTTTACATTTTTTTTATCTTTGTATGTCTATTTTGGACTACAGGGATCAAATCTACTGTATTTACCTACAGTTTTTTGTCCTTCTATTTTTGATTCCCCAAATGATACAGTATTTTTACTTCCGTCTTTCAATCAAATTTGTCCGTTGGTGTCACAAAACGTGTCCGTTTTAGAAATGGAATCGATAATTACAAATCCAATCCAATCAGTCTGTTCCTCGGAACAGGTGCCGACGCGTGACGCTGAAGAGCACCGATTCATCTGGCCGTCGTGGTTTAAAATTTGTGTGATTTCTTTTCAGAGAAATTATGGCGATCTCTTTAGAAAAATGGCTCGTAATGGCTGCCCTCGGTGTGATTTCCTTCACCCTAGGAATGATCCCTTATTTTATAATGAAGAAAGTCCGTGGAATGCAGAAAAATATCCTTCAACATGCAAATTACCATCTCATCCTTACAGTTTTGAGTTGTTTTGGTGCGGGTGTTTTATTGTCGACGACAGCCATGCATATGATCCCAGAAGTTCGTGAGTCCTTGGCTGCTATCCCTGATCAATGGACGAATGAAAATTTAGATGATCATTTCCCACTCGCTGAAGTCCTCATGTTGGCTGGATTTGGACTAATTTATTTGATTGAAGAAATTGCACATTTTATTATGGTGGATTCGGAGCACTCACATTCTCATCATCATGGGATAACAAGACACAGTTCAATGGCACATGCAATCCCTGTCGCTATCCCCGGAGGTCCACGTGCTTCATTGTTGAGTACAACAGGGTCAGCCAGTAATTTTCTTGCCACACCTTCTGGAGTTTCCATCACTTTGACAGTAGATGATGGGAGGAGACCGTCTGGTCAGGATCAGGGTGAGAAAAGTCCGACCGGTGGTTCAGGTCGAAGTCTGGTTACAAATGATGACGACGATTTTACTCATGAAGGATTGGTGTCCAAATTTCGATCATTTCTTGCACTCATAGCTCTATCTTTCCATGCTATCATTGAGGGGATTGCTATTGGGATTCAGGTAAAAAAAAATTGTTCCTTTTTATCATGGCCTAGTTTGTCCGATTGTCCGATAACGGATTAAACAATGGGTTAATGAGTTAATATCATTTATCATTGCGTAACGGATATATTAGCTCAGAATTCGTGACTATTATTTTGAGTCCCGAATATTTTTATAGTTTTGATCCGATTTCATACTATAAATCAATCCAGAACACACACACGGTAATTTCGTGACCTCGCGTGTAGCCTACTGCAGTGCCCCTGAATTTGAATACCTGTTGATTGCGTTCCATACTTCCGTAAATAAATCAACGGCTTTACATTTTAATCCGTTCATTTGTTTGTACGTAGATATTAAATGAGTGACACTGAGGTGTCATGAAGTAAAATATGTATAAATAGAACTGAACTCATCAGCCTTCCGACGGAGTATTACGAAATATGACTGGAGGTAATTATTAGTTGCACACGAAAGTCTATTTAGAAATCTAAATTAACAGCACCACTAATTGTTTTTGTATTGTAACTCGTAACTGGCTCCATTGATTTGATTTCATTAGATTTCAACACTTTTGCTTAAGGTATTGCCAAAATTATTTAACGTATGGCATCACATTCGACGCTAACGTTAGTTGATTAAATACTAGGATTTTCTTTAGAAATTTTTCTCGGAAAATAATGCAGACAATTAGATTATTCCCATGCCCCGCCCACACAGTCGATACACATTAAATGTCGTAAGTGGTACTACACATGAAAATTCCCGGAATATACAAAATATGCATATTTTGAATGAAATGTTAGTCAAGCCCACTTTTGTGAGTGCAGAAATGCAATTTCCGACTTACAGTACTATAATCACTACCCACTCAGTTTGAGTTTGACCTGGAACAGTCTCAAAGGAATTTAATTAACTGGAAGTGCAAAATTTCTGCAACATAACCCAAGGCTCATGCACTCGGATGGGTTTTCATAGGAATGCCATTCCAAAAATTCTTGAGTATTATGCACACGTAGACATCATTATTAACACACTGGCTGCATAGTGCATGGGTCTTTGTATGAATTCCTGGACCAAGTCAAGTACTTTCTGCATGACTGCATAACTGGAACTGGAACTGGAACTGGACTGGAACTGCGGGCTTGTGATAAAAAATTCTGTCAAGAATACTAAAGCGGGAAAGCTATGTGCTATACGTACATTTCTATTTCCTGTTTTCAGGAGCACGTTCGGCATTCTTGCACTTCAGGATTTTCTGGACAATCCATAATCTGGCATTATTACAGCAGTTGAATTTACTGACGAGGGCAGGCTTTTCTCGAATATTCTCGAATCAAATTCTAAAAATTCCTTGAGAAATTATTTTAAAGTTTGAGTATTTTATTTGTATATTATTTGTCGAAAGTTGCGCAAAATTGAATGAATTTTAAAATTACAGCCGGGTCTATAAAAGCATTGGACAACGTCCTATCCTGAGACCTCTGTGTACAAAAAAAATACATGACCCCAAAAAGCCTGTAACATTTTTGTAGTATGAAATGGGAATTTCGTGTACCTTCTTGAAAATATCCCTTGTTAGCCAAGTAGCAAACCCGGAAATAAGGAAATAGGCGTTGGACTTTGGGTTTAGAATTCCCTTCATACCTCCGCGCACCAGTCCAACGTCCGGGCCTAGGGTCCAGGAAATGCCGGCTGACAAATAATATCCTATTTACAATCTACGTACAGGGACGTGAAAAATGCCTAGAGCTTAGGCATGGTGGTTACAGTGAAAAGGAAACTATTTCACCTGTAAAAATTAGATCAGACTAACACGTTAGTTTTTCATTTGGGTATTTTGGCCACGAATACGGTGTTTTCGTCATTGTTATTTTTTGAAAGAAATTATCAAAATTCTTACCACGACATTGAGGAATACCGTGTATGACGTCTGGGTTTAGTTTTGAATCGATAATATTTTTGCATGACAAATAGTTTCCTTGTAAATGTCGAAAGTATGTACGATAGTTCGAACATGTCGCTGACAAAAAAAGTTTGTGAAATTCGGTTTGTACTCATGAGTGAGTCCAAACTCAATTTACAAGTCTAGTCCTAAGTCCTTGTGCCTTGGAATTGAGAATTGAGTGGGAGTGACGTGTCAACCAGCCAGGGTTAGGTTAGGTTTGAGTTTTTGCCTGAGATATTCATTTCACCTCTTCACAAATGAAATAAAGTTTGTAGGAATTGAATATTTACTTTAACTCTTGCTTTGAGGGGGAAAAAGTTTAGTTTTTTGTTTATGTATAATTTTTGTTTCTTGGAAGAAAACGAAAAACGACACGAGTCCTGAGTCCAGGAGTCATTTCCCTGTACGTTTTCTAATTAAAATTTTGAACGACACTTCCTACACCTCCTCGTGTTTCTTTGTTGAATGGTTGAATGTTTTACATTAGAATCAAAGGAGGTGATGAATTGTATTTAATTTTCTGCTTGAGTTCTGCACACGAATGACGAATGACGACTTGAGTTTCGATTGTTGAACTTAAGTGTGCCGTCGCGTCGCGTTGTCGCGGTTCTTTGACTGACAAATTAATTCGTGCTTTAAACTCATGCATGTACACGTGCTATGTATATATACGTATTGTCAGACTTATTGGTCCGGAGAATTGTCTCTCGGAAAATTCATTATTGCATTAATTGAGTTCACGGGAGTTCAAACTTCCGCTCAGGTGGATTTCTAACAATTTAGTATTTGTGGAAAGTAGAACACCCTGCGGGAGATTGCCAAATACATGAGGCACGGTTGAATGTAATTTCTAGATGATGTCTGGTTTTAACCGGTAATGTCTGGACGCAACCGCAGCAGGTTTCATTTTCATATTTCAATTAAAATTTGGCTGCAGATCAGGCATAAATTTTGTCCTAAGAAGGACGTGAAATAATTTTACCGTTCTCTTTTCTATTTTTTTTTTAATTTCCAGGACACTTCCAACGTGTGGTTCATGTTTGGAGCCATTGCCTCCCACAAATTTGTGATTTCATTTTGTATGGGAATGGAATTGTGTGCTTCCAGGGCTAAACTCGGCACCGTAGTGACCTCCATTCTAATCTTCGCGATACTTTCTCCAGTTGGGATCTTCATTGGATCTTATCTAACCTCAGATGCAGCGGAAAAATCACTCGCCGTCGTCGTCGTTGAGGTAAGGACATTTTCAATTTTAAAGGATTCGTTTAGTCTTGTCCGTCATCTTAAATGGTAAGGGTTCTTACAAGGGAGACACTTTTCATGAAAAAACTCAGATAAGGCATAAAAAAATGGGAAACCAGGCAGTTTTCAAAAAAATTAGGCTTTTACTTTTCAAAAGCGGTGCCCTTGTGACTGAAAAGCTATCGGAACTGGAGAAAGTCCACCTGGTACGAATTTATTAAGCATCAGCTGGACAAATCGGTTCCATGAAAATGCAATACATAATCCAAACCAATGAACTTCAGAATTTTCTAGAAATCCTCGTATCCTTTGAGCCTGGAGGCTGAGACAGCAGGATTTTGCGGGAGTCCACGTGCAACATTTGTCTGACAAGTTAAAGTCATTCTACGGTATCCTGTTGCACTTCAAAAGTAAATACTCAGATGCCCTTTGGGTATACTAAGAGGATTTCGAGCTGTGCACTTCGAATACATCAAAAAATGCTTTGTAAAACACAAGTTTGAGTTAGTTTTTTCTTTGTGAATGTTAGCACAGGTATTGGCTTTGGTGGCACTGCCGGGTTCTTTAGAATTCTCCAAATACATATTTCTATTTTTCAACTACAAAGTAAACTTTTTAGTTGACTGAATAGTTTTTGCCCATTGATAAAAAGCTTGAGAGTGCTGCTGTGAAAGGGTTTAGATAAAAACTTTTCATAGTAAGTCGACAAACCTTTTAGATTTAAATATTTTTGAGCTGCATAAGTCTAGGATTTATTTCAGACCTCTCTTGAATATATATCTACAAGCGAATCTTGCCACGACGCGATCTTGCCACGAGTACCATCCACAAGTGCCTTAGATAAAGTTGACAATTCCATTTCTGAGAATTTCTGCTTTCACCGATTAGACAGAAGTACCTACTTTTTCAGAGCAAAAACCATTCAAATCGTATTAAGTACCTTCTGTCTTATTTCGCTCTACTACCAAGCTAACCAAGTTCAAAGCTTTGTACCTAATTTCTTTATTCTTCGCACATGTACATTAACTTGCCGAATGTAAATTGAGAGCCGACTGTGCAAGGCGTGGAGTTCAATTACATTAATGATAAAACACAGAATTGCACTTTTTCTAACTCCATTTGACACACATGGGCTGTAATTTGCAGAGAACTTTTCTAGTGATCTGCCAGTATCAATCCAATGAAATTGTCACAGTCACGTCCTCGCTCCTCGTGTCATCTTTACTTGAATATTCATGAAAATTGCATTAGTTCAGCACGTGTCGTCCGATTCAAATCACCACTGCGAAAATTAATCCTGAACGAAGTGCATTTTCCTTTAAGAATAATTGGTCAAACATTCTATGCCATTGTTTAACATCGGAATCTGTGTAGCAAGTTTTTATTTCTATTGTCAGGGAATTGTTACAATTTGAGCACGTAAAATTTGTTAGATGTTGAATTTAGTATTCGATACTAAAATTTAATACCACTAAGGAAATTGCGACACGAGAAAGATTTTTAAGCTACCCTTAGGCCTAGGCCCGGCTTTGAGAAATGTACATGAGACGTGTGCTAGCTTCCTTGCCAATAAATAAACTTTCTCCACACACATACGCGTAGGGTATAGTTGAAATGGAAAGTTTGAACTTGGAAGTTTGTCCTCCTCCCTGAGAAAAATACAAATTACACCTGCCTCACACATGACGTAAAAAGTGGGTTCTTTTTGGGAAAGAAATGTAAGTTTTATCGGGGCCTGTGGTGGTTAGTGAACATATGTCCATGTCATGTAATACATACGCGCACCCATACTGTCTTTTTTTCTACGAGCGCCTAAAAATCCTATATAAGCTTTGTCTTAAATTCCTTTTACTTGTTTCACCTCGTGTGAGCAGGGGAAAATAGATGTGACCGTTAGGTTTTACGCGATCATTCTTGTCGTCCTATGCCTCCACGTGGGAATCTCGCGCGAGGTGATAAAGGTCAACCATTTTGTTGGCCTCGAAGTAGTCTAGTTTCACTCTTCCCGGTTTTTCATGACAAACTTTAAAACTTTCACAGTTTCAGATAATTGAAGTCCTGCCGTGAAGGAATTCAAGTGTACGTGTTTTCAGTACCGAAGGATTCGGCCTTTGGTTCTTTTAATGGACTCTTTGTCCCTAAGCGGGAAATAAAAGCAATCACGACTATACCTGATGGCCAAGGTCCACAGGATTTATGCCTTGCACAATAATTCGTAGAGAGGTCAGTCTGAGGTCACGGGACGACAGGCAGAGATCAGTTTACTTTTATTTCAATACATACAATTTGTGGGCATCATGCCGGCAAGATTCCATTCCTAAAAATTCGCTGGATATAACAAGGTGTGAATGGAATGGAATGCTAAGGATTTTTTTTTCGTATTCGACATTCACCATCTTTTCTTTCAATTCAATGTAAATGTTAACTACGGAATTGAACTTGATAGTGCCCAGAAGGGAATACAAGAATGTAGAATAGGATACCAGATGTTTAATACAAATAAATGGTTACATTTGTAGATTTGTACTAAAGAAAGTATCCGGTTGTCCTTCTGATGTTACGCATGCAGCCAGTGTCGTAGGTAGGTTAGGTGGTGAAAGTATTTTCAGAATGGAATTGTCAACTGCTTGAATTGGGCACAAGGGATACAATTCACATGTAAATTTCATAATTGACACTAAAGAAACTCCAAGGTTAAGTTTTAAGGAGCAAATTGGAAGTCTTGTTGGCGTAATAAAGTTTTATATTTGGCATGTCATCTCCGTGTATCTAAGCCAAGCAAATAGGTATATCAGCAATTAATAATAAAATAATCTTGCACAACGTGCCATGGCTGATGGGTTTTCTCTAATGTAATTTTTTTCTTATCCACTACTAGAGAAATTATTAGTGGACCATATATATTAGACCATCCCTTATGGTGGATGTCAATTAATGTGTGTATTTTCAAAAAAAATGCAGAGCAAGAGCGTGAAACGCACTGCTTGACAAGTTAGGCCGGAATTTGACGCGGAATACATTAAAAATATTTTATGTGATTTGATCATACTTTTGAAGTATCCTTTCTAGTTGCAAATCTTTCCCTTTATTAGCCCGAGGACGGCAGTCCTGCAAAGGGCTTATAAGATTGTCCTGTCCGTCTGTCTGTCCGTGACGCGCTACTCTCTCCATGCTAAATACCTACATGTGAAACGCACTCGGCAGCTACCTTTCCATGTCATATACTTCGAACCA
>JAQGCB010001620.1:0-13798 GCA_034698835.1 Protaphorura tricampata
ATCTCAGATGGTGCGAAGATAATGATTAATCGATTAAAAATTATTTTGTTATCATTAGGTCTCTATCGTCCCTTTGTCTGACACATCAAGCAATAATGATAAGGCTAAAGAAAATTTTATCGACGTACTTATTATGCGAGACTGTCCAGAGCAGATTTCGAAATATGAAGATCTGATTCAACCTGAAGGATGTATTCTTTTTATCACAACCAAACCGGACTCTGTGGGATTGATTGAGGATAGTAAATATTCTAACTGGAATCTGGCTCCAGTTGTTTTCAAAAGGTCTACGGATTACAACTTATATGTGCTAAAGAAGGTAGGGGGTGGATTCTATAGCATATTTAATTGTCGAATTGGACACTAATAACCGAAATCCGGTACATGTTTGACTTTAGAAACAGTCACATCCTGTGGAAGCTGTCAACGTCGAGGTTGACATCGGATTCAACTGGCTTCATTCTGTGAAATCACTACTAAGGAACTCCGGGAAAACTTCACCTTCGATTTTACTTCATTCAAACTCCCAAACATGTGGAATAATTGGACTCGTCAACTGTTTACGTGCAGAGCCGAGAGGAGGAAATATTCGATGCGTCTTTACACCTGAAGACATCTTATCGCCAGTACTACCGGGAAATGATTTGACCTTTAATGTCTTGAATAGCAAAGGAGAAGTGGGATCATATCGACATTTACCGATTCCAGAATTAGGACACAATCAGGTCTCCAGTAAACATTTTTGCTTGAAGCAGATGACAAGGGGAAACATCTCCACTCTTCATTGGATTGAAGTTCCTTTTATGGAGAAACGCGATAACGTCTACCAAGTGTTTTATGCATCCCTGAATTTCCGGGACGTTATGGTCGCAACAGGGCAGTTAAATCCAGAAGCTCTGCCAGGGGTTTGTAGGGAGGACAACGTTTTGGGGACAGAATTTACAGGAGTTGATTCCGATGGACAACATGTAATGGGTGTTATTCCATGCAAAGGATTTGCATCACAAGTGTGCACTGATAAAGGAATTATTTGGCCAGTACCAGAATTCTGGACAATGGAAGAGGCTGCATCTGTACCAGTTGCTTATTCAACGGTATAACACATTGATAAATTCTAAGATTGAAAACTGAACACTCATAATTTCTATTTCTAGGCATATTATGCCCTAGTTATCAGAGGACAAATTAAAAATGGGGAGTCTATTTTAATCCATTCGGGATCGGGAGCCGTTGGTCAAGCGTCAATTGCGGTCGCCTTGAGCAAGGAGTGTAAGGTTTACGTAACAGTCGGATCAGACCGGAAAAAGACATTCTTGATGGAGAAATTTCCCCAGGTATGTAAATAAAATGCTATTATGTATTTTGGAAAGAAATATGGAGTAGCAGTAATTCCAACCTTTTCCTTTGAAGCTCACGGATAGAAATTTCGCAAGCTCAAGAACTACGGGTTTCAAAGGACATATCCTCAGAGAAACAAATGGTCGAGGAGTTGACCTTATTTTAAACTCTTTAGCTGAGGATAAACTCCAAGCATCGTTAGATTTACTGGCATGCGACGGTCGTTTCCTCGAAATTGGAAAACTTGATTTATTTAAGAATTCTCAACTGGGAATGTCTGTCTTCCTTAAGAATATAACTTTTCATGGAGTACTACTCGAAAATGGTGCATTCTCTGGCAAAACGAATCAGGAAATCCAGAGATTAGTCCAAGAAGGAATTGATAATGGTGTTGTTCGGCCAATCAATCGGACAGTGTATCCATTCGTTCAAGCTGAAGATGCTTTTAGATTCATGGCGTCTGGAAATCACATTGGAAAAATCATACTTAAAATTAGGGATGAGAAGAACGATTCTCCAATTCCAATGGCTTCCGTGATTCCTTTCACTTATTTCAACCCCGATAAAATTTACATAATCATCGGAGGCTTAGGAGGAGTTGGACTAGAAATGGCGGATTGGTTCGTTTCTCGAGGGGCAAGGAAGTTAGCCTTTGTCTCACGATCTGGACTTGTCAATGGTTTCCAAAGATTTAAGACAGAAAAATGGATGCAAGATGGGGTTCGTGTATTGATATCTCGGCAAGATGCTACAGCATTAGATGGAGTGAAAAACCTGTTTCTGGAATGTCTTGAAATTGGCCCTATTGGTGGAGTATTTAACCTTGCTATGGTAAGCTTTCCTGTCAACTGTATTAGAATATAGATTGACAGACAGGAACCGGTGACATGACATGAACGAGCCCGACGCTCACTACACTGCGCCGTGCCAATCTCGATAAAATGTCAATACTGACTGATTATTCTCCATTATATAGGTCCTGAGAGATGGAATCTTTACAAACCAAACAGTCCAAGACTTCGAAACTGTGCTAAAACCAAAGTTGAATATAACTGAAAATTTGGACCTAGCCACACGAGAACTCGCTAGAACTTTGGAATATTTTGTCGTATTCTCCAGCGTTACGTGCGGACGAGGAAATGCAGGTCAGTCAAACTATGGAATGGCTAATTCTTCAATGGAAAGAATATGTGAGAATAGACGAAAGGATGGCTTCACTGCACTCGCGATTCAATGGGGAGCAATTGCTGAGGCTGGAGTTGTACATGAAAATATGAAAGAAAAACCTGATGCACTTGTCGGTGGGACTGTCCCGCAGTACCTTTCATCATGTTTCGCAGTTTTGGATAAATTTTTGTACTTCCAACATGATATTCAGAGTTCTATTGTTTCGTCAATAGTTTTACCAGAACGTAGTGAAAGTAGCATAGCAAATATTCAAAAACTTTCACTTTGTGACGAAGTTGCTCAGATTCTAGGTTTGAAAGATACGACCAAATTCGATAAGCTTACAACTCTGGGAGATCTTGGAGTAGACAGTTTAATTTCTTTAGAAGTTCAAACTATACTGGAGAAACATTCAAATATTAATTATACTACTAATGAAGTGAGACTTTTAACGTGGGAAAAATTAGAGGCAATTGGTCAAACCAATTAGTAATCGTATTCTACATTTTAAATCGAGATATGGAAACTTCGTGACCAAAAATGTAAATGGTTAAGTTGTAGTAAATCTTAATTTGTAGTCGTTTTTCTCAGTTACAATTAAATGGCCTATTAGTCTGTCATTGACCACTAGTTTGTTTGTGGTACAAATATTTGTTGCGGAATCGCTCTAACTTATACTCTTGGATTCATGGACACGTCTGCATTTTAAGTAGTAGAGAATTTCTGTGGAGAGGGAGAAGTGTCTCTTTCAAACAACATGTCTGTCGGAGTCATCGAACTCCTATCATAGGCAAATAAGTAAGAACTTTCATCACTAGTTACAAAGGACTGACTGGCTGCTACTCACATTCACATCTCAGCTATCGCTTGAATTGTCAGCATGGTTGCGTTTGAGTGCTACAAAAAATCGTGCTCTTAAACTCAATAAAAATCTGCTGACGTCAGTGTAAACACTAAATGTCAAGTTCAATCAATATCCATGAAATTGTATTCTTATTTGCACGATTTTCAAAGTCTATTGGATTTCGGCAATATAAGAACTAATAAGGAGTAAAGAGGTGAATCTATGGATCGGTTTGAGTGTATAGTTGGATGAATTTCCAAAAGCCGCTGTCATAATACAATTTGGAAAAGACGCTAACCCATGAAAATAAATATGTATTGGAAAGAAACACATAAAATCAAAATAAGTATATGAGTATTATTAACCTCTTCCAGAATTCTTGACACAAGTTTAATGTCATTGTCTTTGTCGTCTACCGATTTTAATTGAATGATACACAAAACATATTTCATAGACCGACCATTCCCACCATATCTTCAAGGCTCATAAATCGTATCATTAATATTACCAGCTAAAGGCACTGTCTGAAAAATAACATCCATGAATCATTCATATGTGAAATGACTGGCTGTTCTAATTGTCGCACATTAATAACAATAATAACAGACGATCAAATTCTATATAAATCTATTTTAATAAAGTCAAATGTCAAGCCACAAGATTTAATAACGTAACGCTATGCATCACAAACAGGCACTGCACAAGTATTTAATACAAGTAGTACATATATAACGATTCGTAAGCTCAAGGCATGTAATTTCGCTCATTTCAATTTAGTTTAGTTCATACAATTTGCTTTACACGAATGTAACAACTGTCGATTTAGCTCTACTTTTTTATATAGACTGACTATACACTACAATAACTAGTCTAACAACCAGAAATCGAATAATACTATTCTACCTTACTATCACTAAAAGCATATCCGTCATCAATCAATAAAATTAATTCTACACTCCTATCGTGTACGTGTATTCGAAAAAATAAGTTCCGGAGGACAAGTTCAAGTTATTATCCGTTGGACTGAACATTATTTCTGGAAATATTCTTTTCTGATTGTGCATTCACTTTTTACATTACAGTTTACATACAATAACAAATACAAATGACACCCAAGAATGGACAGAGGGGTGTCTTCTCGGACAAACTATGTCTAGCTCTCTAAACGTCTAAGATTATTATTAATGATTGATTAATCTATAAGGATGGAGGATTTTTCACTTTTGAGTAGTAAAATTTTGACGGACTATTTAATACGTACAACAGTAATGTATCACCTTATCTGTCATCTTATCTGTAATTATGCACTCTTATCATCATATTAGAAACACTGCACTGTCGTTGTCCAAATCAGGCCGTGATAGTCTTAAATTCCTAAAGACAAGACTTGAGAATTAAATCAAATCTTGCACAGGAATAGTCATGTTCTATTTAATTTTAATAGTTAATAATAAGGCGATCCCGATATTACTATTAATCAGGTACTCCTTCGGAATTATAATGTTAAAGCTAGAACATAATGATAGTAACCGGCAAAAATGCAAAACTATTATAATTAAACAGATTTATTTTTCACTCAAGGCAGTAGTTGAAGTAGGCAGCACGTTAATCATAATTTTAATTTTATAACTAATAGTTCAGCACAAAACTGTGTATGACTGACCAGTACAAAAGCTAAACAGAAACCCAAACAAATCAATAATGGTAAATGCGAAAAAAAACAAACGTTCGCAAAATAGTAATAATTGCAAACGTATTTTTTTATATTTTTTCCTTAGTCAAGGTTTTTAACCATTAACCTTTCAGTCAGCGAAAAAATGTCCACCAATATTAATCATTCTGGCAGAAATACTGGAGAACGAGGAAGAAGCAAAAAAAATGTCCAATCATAATCTCATATCACAATTAATTCGATTTTGAAGGGTGTCGGAACAGTAATACCGCATTACCTAATCATTCGAATAATGTTAACGGTTTCTTTCATCTTTCTAGAATAAAAATTCTGCATAACGTTTGCATTTTAACATCCAATCCCGGACAATCCACATCCTAAACCTAATCCTCCTCAAACCGTCTTAATATTGCTTGGGATTATCAATTTTATAACTATCACCCTGTCATCATTCATAAAAACAACGGCAAGCATTATTTAATTACGTAATTAATCAACAGTCGAAAAAAATAAAATTTACAGATTTCAATAAAGCACGTGATAGAAGGCCAAATGTAACAATTAATTATTTTTCTTTGTAAACAACTCGGGCTCGGAGATTCTAAAAACCTAGCATTGTTATGTAACGTTATTAGTTTCCTTCAGCTCTTTATGCTATTATGCTTGGTTTGCTTTCTGTATCTTTTTTTCTAGGAACCATAATTATATTATATTGCGATTACCACTTATTGTTAGATTGTTAATTTCAAACAACAAACGCAAGCGGATCATTATTTCATCTTTCATCATCGTAGTTAAAAAATAAACGTTCTTCATCATTAATCAACCAATTCAGCTCAAATCTCAGTGGACATTATTTGGAAGGTAGAGTTGAATGTCATTCAAATGAATCTCCGTCAAACAAATGGCACTTATGAGTGGAATAAAGCCCATGTACTGCATGAATGAAAGAAACTCACCCATTTTATCAAAAAAGATAGCAAATAATAACATATCAACCATGGAGTGGGCATTGAATAATCTCCTGAAATCAAAACAATCAATTATAAGTATTCTTGTATACGCGAATGCTTTTGGAAAACACTTTAATAAAGAAATGAAATGAATGAATGAAATGAAATGAGAACGAGTGAAATGTAAATCATTAACCTTCTCCGGAACCAGATTCAAACAATATTCATATTCCATTGAATGAAACAGAAAAAGTCGCCATTAAGAAAAAAGTGTACCAGTGTCAAGAGCCAGGATGTGACACTTTGTTCGAGCATCAAGATTTCACGAGCACGTCATGTCACACAAAAATGTAAGGAAAGTATTTATTACATACCTTTACACAAATTTTTACTATAAGGTCGAACATTTTGATAAATTTACAAAAAAAAAATTAATATTCCCAAACCGAAATATAACTATAATATAATACATATACGGTGTATAATAGTATATTGAAATATTGAACTTTGTAGATCCTAAACATGAAATGTATTGAGTCATTGTTGATTGAGCCCACCCCTACCTAATCCTGAGTACTTATGTGTATTGTACTTTAAAATGTTAGTTTTCTCACAAACGAGACGATCGTCTAAATCATCAATTTTGTCGAGGACTGTTACTCGAACAGCTTTTTTTTCCCTTGTTCACCGTGAACATAATTAGTACGAAAACAAACTTGTCGTCTAACATTTCGGGGGTCCTCAGTACCTGGTATAAGGTAGCTCATTGCTTCTTCGTCGGAAACAATTTCATATTTAATTGTACCGTGAGATTCACGAGATGTGCAAAGAGAAAGTTTGCATGAATGCTGGTTAAGTCGAATATGTAAATCTTGTGTTTGTCCTACATATTTCGTGCAGAACCCTTCTACTTTACATTGTTCGCAGTGAATAAAATAGACACAATTTTGTGTTTTGCAGGTAAATCTTTTAAACAAAATAATTTTTTGCTCATCCTCCCCAAAATCTACGACTGGTAATGACGTCATTTTGTCTCGAAGTTTACATTTTCGATCTCGACACCAAAATGACCCAGGTCCCACCGTACCGTACAACGCATCTTCCTCCCAACGTTCTCGTAGCTCTTTAAATTAAAATAATAGCAGAAATCAATTTTGAATCTAGTACTTCATAAACCCATGTATTCTACTGTTCGTTCGCTTAGAATGGTAGACCGTTATGGTATCACCGGGAAAACGTGGCCAGGTTTGACCACAGACAGTTATAGGAATAATTCTTAACATTGATTTCTGATGATAGATAGCAATACGATTGCCGAAAATAGGTTCTGAATATCAAATGCAGCCGTCGTGTACCAGAGGCTCCTAGTTTTACAATGTGCATTCGGAAGGCCTTAGCAAATGAATTTGGCGAGGTACCAGTTGGATTGGGTGGATTATTCATTCTGAGGGGTGCATCTAGTAAAATTCATGTTATGAGTGATTTCTCATAAAACACCACTCATCACGGAACAAGAAGTTCATGACTGGCTTCGATACTTCCAAATGGATACAAAAAGATCGGAATCGTGGTAGGGCTTTATTCTAAGCGAACGAGTAGTAGCATCATTCTAAATATTTTACCTCCGGTACTACTTTGATGACCGTTTTCCTTTACTGTTGAAATTGGTGGAATATCTCCGGGGTAAGGTTGCAGTGGTTGATTGAGTTTTCGAAAAGTTATTCGAATTTTTTTGTCCCTGCTTATACGGTTAACAACTTTCAATTTTTTTAATTCGTAGCCCATAATTCGTCTGAACAACGAGTTCTCTTCATTTCCTGGCATAAAACGAGTAACTCCATCTCCGCAAATAACATCAAAATCTTGCCTTTTACTTCTGATTCCTGACATAAAATCCTTTAACACCCGGTCCGAAATGTTCGAGGAGTAGCCAAAAGTCGATTCGTACAAAAATTCGTCCGGTACATAACGTTCCCAACCTAAATTAAGTCATTCTAATTAAATGACTTCGTACGTAACCAATCTAGTCATTTCCTGACTAATTTTGAGCATATGTTGCGCAACAGTAGTGCAAAATTTTAATTATCGAGAAAAAATCGAACTCTGAACCCTATTTAATAATTTGGTTGATAATTTAAGTCATTTGGAACTATTCCTAGTCTAGTCATTACTAATACAAATATATTTAGTTAAAAATGGTTACCTTGTTGGTCATTATACACTGGGTCACCAGTACTCGTGTTAAATTGCCAACAATTTAATAACTCATCAGATTGTTCAATTCCTGCGTATTCTAAACGCATCTTTCCACGACCGGAAGTTGTCGGAAATACAGCACTTGTATTTTTTTTGGGTGCAGCTGGAGTACACGCAAGTTTAGGCTGCTCAGGACTGCTAAACATGATCAGTTGTTTTAATTTTTTCCTATCCGGACTTTTTAACAAGTTTATTTGGCGTGCCAATTCCTCCACATTAGGCACTTGTGGTAGTACTTCCGGTCCTACTACACTCACTAGGGCTTTACGTTTCACCTTTAAATTTTTGTCCATTTCTCTTAGTGATGGAACTTCTGTTTCTTCGTCATCTTCGAACTTGAAGTATGCGAAAGCTTTTTTTAGTTTACTTTGATCACACATCTTGTACTCTCTAACGTCAACTTCGTTCTGACTTTTATTTCAGACCGAACGCGTTCACCATTTAAGATTTAAGAATTCATGTCTCGTCAAGTTTCATAATATTCTACCTCATAATATTTTGCTGTAATCATTCTTAGCGCATGTACTTATGAGAAGGTTCGGAATCATTTTCATTGTGAATGAATGAATGAAAACATGAATTGGAATTTGGGACCCTAGAATGAATTGGTTAGGAATGCACGGATTACTACTACGATTTCATTTCATTTCATTCATTCACTTTTACCATTGAATTCGTTTTACCCCGCTCTGCGTAAATAGTAGTTAGAACTTGAGTATTCGTATTGTCCAAGATGTAATACAAGAACAGTAAAATACAAACTACATTTCATTTCAACTCATTTCATTTCATTTTTTCTACATTTCTACATTGTATATGGAACAGTAAACATCAAAAAGGTAAAGTACTTACCAAAACATGATGACCACCCACATCATGGTAGATTTGACAACTCTTCCTTGGAAAGCTCGAGCAGTTACAGACACATTGGCATCTTCCAATAATTTCATGTACAATACAATGTAACGATTCCAACTGTATGAACAAATCAATGTTTGGATTCCAAATATAAATGGAAGTGGACTCCATCCTTGGATTGTTTTTCCAGAAGCCACCACCAAATCATTGTCCTTCCAACAAGCATGTTCTCCGTGTCCCTCCCCACCACTGTTACTTCGATTGATGACGACGAGTGGAAGTGGAGAATAAGCGTAGAAATTTCGACTTCGAACTGGGTGTCGGTGCAAGTAAACAAGACAACTGACGTACAAGAAAATACATCCAATTCCATCCGCTACTCCATCCAGGTAATAACCAAATGTTCCAATACTTTGAACACCTTCATGGAATTCCTTTTTTGATCTAGCCATTGTCCCGTCAAATGCGTCCAAAAAATTTCTCAGTGCAAATAGGCCGACACCAATCCTTCGAATGTTGAGAGAGTCATTGTTCACACAATTGGCAGAAATGAGTGCAATCAGTACATGGAAATACGTAACACTGTTCGGGGTAATGAAACTAAGGATTGTTTCGAACGGGAGTAGGTTATACAATAAGCTTGAGACAGGTCCATAAATGTAGAAATCAGGTAGATCAAGAAATATGTTCTTCACTCCAATTCTGCGATAAGGTGAGAAACGACTGGATAGAGAGCTATTGTTGAAGAAGGATAATGGTAAATATCCTGTGCTGTCTTGGACGAGGAGGTACATGTAAATATCTCCCAGGACAAAATAGGCCAATATGAAGATCAGGAAACCGCTGATACATTTCTTCAGATCCAGGGCATTTATCCGAAGTGCAACCCCTCCCATTCTCGTCGTAATGAGATTCTTCAGTCTCACCAAATTCCCGAGTTTACTGCAAAAGACACAAGTAAATATGTTATTGTCCATTGTGATATTAGAATTAGACTAGTTAATTTGGTAAATTGGTAAACCGAAATTGTTTAAGGAAAAAGTCAAGAATTCACTTTTAAACCCTGAAGGGTCATTGATCCCATTTTCCAAATGCTATTTGTTATATTCTTGTTCTATCAAGTGACCCCCGAATTTTGCGAGACAGCATCGAATTCAAATTCATTCTAAAATTTGTCCACCTAACAAAGCATGACACGGAGCAGATTAGATATACTTATATGTAAAATACCTTTTCTCAAGTTCGCAATGATACTGATACTATCATCTTTTCGGTATTCGAGAATTGACAATCCCACCACTCACAACTCACTCATTGCACAAAAATGACATTGACACGTGTCAATAGGTCAGTGAGTTTAAGAAAATCCATTCTCACTCTCGCCTTCCTTTGATACATTTTGGATTTTCACAGTTCACTCACATGTGAGACTTTGACTAAGATCTTTTGTGCACAATGAAATAAAGTACAGCAGCAAATCTGCTCAGAGTTGTATGAATAGTGAATTCCGCCCAATTTAATAAGAGCTATTTCAACTGATCGCTAACTAAATCTGCATATTCCTTCCATGTGCATTGCTTTATTGCTTATCTTATGTTTAGCCATTTAGCCAATCTAAATCTACCACTCTGCCAATGTCAATCTTCCCAGATAAAACGAATTAAAGTTAATTCAATTGTAAAGCCTTATCAGATTAACTGTTTAACGTGTGCCGATTTCGACGTGTAACATCCATAGAATTACTCGAGGCGGCTCGACGTGTGTTGTGGGGACCGACATGTCTATGTCGTGCCTGGTGTCGTGGTCTCTTCAATATTTCAAGTATGAATTGGCATGACATGCCATGTAGTATTCGCCAGTCGCTATCTCTAAGTACTGTAAAAATAAACCCTTGCTATGCTAAAATGTTATTCGTAGCATTTGTACGAGTTAACCTTATTAAGCTTTAAGTTGTAACTAATTTCTATAACCTTGAATCTTGCTTGACCAGATTGACCACACCATTAATTAGTCGTCTTTATTTGACGTGGTCGCTGAATTGACTGAATGCGAATTGTTTAATAGGAAAATATAATAGAACAAGCTGATCATTGGAGAAATATCTTCTCTCATTCTTGACTATCTAGACGCCGAAGCTAATTTTCTTTACCACAGTCACAGTCAGCACTCAGCACTGAGTTAAGTAGGCATTAGTTAAATGTAATTAGCTATTCATTATGCTTCATCTTTATCATTTCCAACCAACTTCCAGAGAAATGGTTTAGTTTGTTCTAGGGCGGATGGGTCACAAGTTCATAGGAATGACAAGACAAGATAAGACAGTCTTCATGCATAATGTCGTCCTCATCAGGCGGATATAGTTAGAAAACATTGGTAAAGGATGCATGGTGACTGGTGACTAACAGGAATTCTGATTAAGTCTAATCCGTGCTAAGTGTAATTTGTATAATAGCGAGAGCGAGAGTTCAATGTTCAAACTTGTGGTCGTCTTGTTAAGCTTTTTGTAAATTCAGGACTGTGTCCGTTTCTTAATATTTTATTTTCACATGAATTAAATATGTCAGTCAACTGCGTTTGAGTATGAGATTCTCTTGCAGCTGCAGCTGCAATGGTTAAGGATATAAGGATAAGCTTACTTTCAATTTCAATGATTTCAGAGTTTCAGCTAATCCAATTTGACCAACTTCTGCTGAGCTACACTACACTACAATAAGTTACAGCTTAATGTTGTGCTTTACAATGCAACAGCATTACAAATATTTTCTAAATTATGAATTGAATTTATTATGGCTAATGTTCAACAGTAACAGAACAGTTAACTGTCACTGAATGAAGGCCACGGTCAATTTGAGTGATTGTCATCGTGTATTAAGTGTAATAAAATAAAACTAAACATTCCCCCTTCCCCCTGAATAGTTCGAAATTCGAAGTTCGAATAGTTCGAAAATTTAGAATTTGTAGTCCGTCCGTGTCTCTTGGGCGATCGTTTCAACCTTGTTAAATAAAATGATCGCCTCGATCGTATCAGAATTACCGTACTAACTGTACTCAATTTCGATGTGTCATGTGCCGAATTTACATTAACATGACTTTATTTAAAGTAAATAATTACAATAAACAATAATAAAAATTAAATTAATTTACCATTGACCCGGACTCGGACCGATGTTAAGGCTCATTTAGTGTTCAAATAATTTCCAACTCCAAACCATCCTCAAATCTCATAGCCGTAAAATAAATGCATGTCGTGTACTCGTTTTCAGAATTCAGATTTGTTGCGGCGAATCTAATCCAATGTGAATGTCCCAATTTTTTTAAAGCACTTCTTTTGACTTCGGTATTTTTTAATTCTCCGTCAGTCAGGCATATATAAAAATGCATGTATTACGAAATAAAAGGCGAAAGGACACCTTGACCTTTACATCTCCTTTTGCTTTTGGGTTAGAAAAAGTTTCCTATCACGTTCCACTCAAATGCCCGGACACACAGCACAGCACAGGAACCACAGCCAAGCCAGGAAACGAGTGATTAATTTTTTATTTCAATTTCTTTCTTTCCACTTTTCTTTTCAATGACTGGGAATACTGGGAAATAATGTCATGTAAAATATTTTGTAAACACGACACACTTTTCACACTCTCAAAATGAAAACTTCCATACCTTAAATACCTTTCTGATAATATTGTTTATTTATTTTACGGTAAATGTTATAATGAATTGAATCAAGTAAGTATAAATTGGTGAGTCACAAACAGACCAATTAGTCAGGGAATTCTAAATTTAATCGGTCGGACTGAATTATGTATATGTAACGTGTGTCTTTTTTGCCCGCAGTCAGTGTGGGATGTGTGAGTGAGTGTGGGATCGTGGGATGTGATGACGGCGACCGACCACATTACACTTTACGTTTACACACAGGAGAACGACAACGAAGCACCCAAAAAAAATTTCATTGGAAACTTCAAAACCTGAATTAAATAGACCGCATGCATACAATACGTGCATGCAAACAGGAAATCATAAGTTTTACATGTACAGAAAATCTTTGGCAACACAGCAGCAGCAGCATAGCACCTAACACTAACAGACTAACCGCTAAAGTTGTAAGCACTTTATCTGATAAAAAAAGCCGATCACCTGAGTTTAGCGACCACCTGAATTTAGCGACCGCCTTATCATGGTAACTTCCTGAGTTTAGTGACCACCTCATTATGCCGACCAGACCACCTTTGGTTCCTTTCTTTAGCGACTAACTCATGGAGACCACCTGAGTTTAACGACCACCTCATTATAGTGACCACACCTGTTTATTGATCAGCTCATTACGGGGACTACCTTGTTATAGCGGCAACCTGAGTTTAGAATATAAGTACGTATCATTATTGCGCAAGATTTTGGTCGTGTTGTACAGGTGGTTGGGAATTACAGGTTTCACAAGTTTCACGGACTGCATCTACCTGTACGTACAGATTTCATAGTAATTACTGGATATCATATTAGAGTAACAGGAATTTTTATTCTTGTTGTACTGGTTGTACTACATACTACAACAAGACAACCTGTGGTGCTGGGCTGGCTGGGCAGGTGGTCGCGAATCACAGGGAGCGTGGATGGTTTGAACTAGAGGTTAGCTGCCCGCGGGCTCGGGCGGGCTGGGCTCGGGCTTCCCGACTCCGATTGGGCATTTACGGGCTCGGGCGGCTGGTATTT
>JAQGCB010001621.1:0-13785 GCA_034698835.1 Protaphorura tricampata
ATTAAACGAAATGTGGAAGTCAATAAATTTTGAAATTATTATGAATTGCACATTGCAGTTAACCTTGAACTTAAGTTCAAATCCATAAAATAGGTACGTCCAATTATCTTATGCTGTAAAATTTGCATAATTAATGAAACGATGCAATAAATCACATTGAAAATTAGCATCTAAATAACCACGTGGTGAAAACTCATTCGAATTGTTATGCGTTCGAATAGTATTACTAGTTTTTTTTATACTATAAGGAATTTCAAACTAGAAAATATTACCGTCATTCCTGAAAAGTTTTAAAAAATGGGTGCGGAGTCAGCCCAATAGGAATCCCCTAAATTTTTTACAAGCTTCACACCAGAGATAAACCTTGAGCTATAGCTCTGCTCTAAGCACTGAAGTAGAAAATCGAATGTCAAGAATGAATGCAGACAAATGTGAATGTCAGCAATTTCCTTCATTTTTTTTTCTCTGCAAAAAAAAACATGTGTCTTTCTTTTATGAACTATTATTGTGGAATCTGCATTCTGCATGATTATGATTCAAATCTCTACGGACGGAACACATGGAAAAATGGAAATGTGTGTGAGGAAGAATTTTCACCACATATGCATATGTACGTACGTACGTACAATTTGAAAATGCGTAATGGAAAGTACATGGCTTCTTTAGCTCAAGAAAAATGCGTTCGGACCTACAAATACGGTTTTTATGCAAACTCTGTGGAAATTCATGTCTCTGTAAATCTAAAACGGATTCGTGACACTTAGATTTGATGACTTATTGTGCCAGCGGGTGAAAATCCTGTGTACCTGTGCGTGTGCCCTGCTCTATCTCTAACACCACCATATCGATCCAAAATAAAGCCCCCAAATTCTCCAGAATTCAGGGAGTCTTCTCGAGCAGATTTATTTTTATTTTCCATGAGGGAAATCCGTTATACTTTGTTAGCTCATCGTGTTGTAACTCATGAAACATTGCTTAACATAATCACTCACTCAATCTTCCTTTACACAATGTTCCTTACGATTTGATAAACTGGAAGTTTTGGGCAACTGGCACAGCACAGGACAACCCTTCTGTCCTGGACTCACACTAGTTACTGTACGTACTTCCTTAACTTAAACTGCTGGCATCAATTATTGTCAACGTTAATTTAGCCTAATGTATGTGCTGTATTATGCGATGGGCTTATCTTTTACCATTAACTTAATTCTAGCTATCACATTTATTTAGCTGATTTTTTGTTTAGATTGTGTGGAAAGATTGTATTAGGAACTAGGATTTGACGTGGTTTAAATGGAATTAAAATTAAAGAATTTAAGCTGTTAAAACAGCAACGGAAGTTTATCATTGTCAAATTATGTAATCTTAGGAAGGATTTTGTGGAATTGGCAGAGAGTGCAATGCAAATTATTCATTCAAGACATATTTACATACATTACAACTGTATCACTCTATGGGATTTCTCTGAATTGTTAAATTATTTAAGCGGAACAACAGTACAAAAATTCTTCGTTCTATTTTTAACGATGCAACAAGATTTGACAACTGGAAATGAATTAATTTATTAAATCTAACAAAGTAAAATGTTCGATTGGAAGTTAACTGTGATGAGTTGGAGTTATTCAGCATTTTGAACAGGTGTGAATATTGAAACCGGAATAGGAATAGGCAAAAAAAACCTTTTTACGATACTTTTGATACTTGGAACTTTATAAATTGTAGTAACTGAAATAATTCTGAAATGCTAAATATTTCTCAAAGGTCAAAGAGCACTTACACTTTACTTGTTGCTATGTTGTTGCACGACACCACAAAGGTAATAATATCAAAGTTGATTATCCTTGTCAATGATGCTCCCTAATTTGTTTATCTCTCCGTATTTATGTCGACTATGGGTTAAAGCCTAATTGCAATATTGGTGGTCTCAGAAGTTCAATCCAGAAAAGTTGGAAGGCAAGGATTGGATAAACAATTACTGTTACGAATTTAGGTGTGTACATTGTACATAATTGCATTGTGACCGAAAATCCAATAAAGAAGTAATTGTACTCTCGGGAATGAGTCAGACTCCGACCAAGCAGCGGTAATTGCTAATAAAATTAGGGGTCAGATCTCAAATACAAATACGGAAACAATAATTGGGAAATAAATCTGGTGTTCATTCCCAGTCCAGTTGATTCGATTCAACTTGTACAGGAAACATAGGTTTTGTCATGTACCGAAGGAAGGAGTATCAGATTGCCAATCTTCACGTTATTTTTATATCTCGTAAATATCAACACTTTGTTAGAGTACTTTTCAGTCCAACGTCGCAGTTGCAGTGGAGATTGAGTCAAAGAGATGTGGTCAACATTCACGAACAACAATAACTTAATTATATATAGTGAAAGTTTACAATTTTTACAGCTGTAGATTAATAGTATGAAAATAATACCCTTTCCGTAATTCTGAAGAATAAATTATCACAGAAAATATTGAACCAAGCGATATTCCGGTTGGAACAACAAAATCGGCAATTTGCAATCTTGTGAAGTTTACAATCATTTTTTGACAGAACATATTATTGTACAAATGATAATGCCAAATAGTTTTTATAGTAAGTCGCATGTTAGAAAAAAAGTATTAAAAGTTGTGTCGGGTTTTTTAAATTTTGACGAAAATTGAATTCTCTTAGAAGAGAAAAAAAATCCAAGGTAATTTTTTTTAAATTACATGCAAGAAATAATCCACCTTCAGAAAACTAATTGAGAAATGTTTTAAAATTTGCATAAAATTAAAACAATGGATATCCATGAATAAGGAACGCCACATTCTATTGATCAATCATGGAAAATGTTAATACGAGTTGGTTGTATTTCATGACTGTTCCAGTTATCAAATATAATACGCGCGCACTCCCTCAGGTTTTGTTCATGTATCGTCTCTCATGTCCTTTTGTTGTGGAGAGCTATTATGGTACGTGTACGGTATCCAAAAGTCTTTATAGTGTAGAAACTTGATGATTGAAGGAAAAGTGAAATAGTACACCCCAAAAGCCCATGGCTTTGTTTCCTAATGATGTTGTCTTCGAAACTTACTTTTGATTTGTATTTTCTGCCGATGGTGCAAAATGCTATGTATGTATGTTCCACGAAGTCACCCAAGTTTCAATTCCCAAAAGAAAGAAATGAAAAAAAAAGAGAGAAGAAGTAAAAGTAATAATACATATGTCAAAAGTCTAGTGTTTCTTTTCTGTCTTCATTTTCTAACTTTATTTCTCTTCCGTCTTGTGTTGAAGAGAAGAGATCACACAAGTGTTTTCTCCTTTGTTCAGGTGAAATAGAAAAACAATACAGGATATTATGTTACAATTCATAACCCTTCCACTGCCCCCGTGCGTACTCTCCGAAATGTTACATACATATTTTGTAGAGAAAACAACCGAAACTTGCAAACCACTGCTGTTTAAATTTATTTGCGTCGAGCGATGTACGAAATTGCAGACTTGAGCCTCAAAAATTCAATTTATACAAAATATAAAATAATAATTTAGTAAAACTACTGAATTTGCATTGCATTCAATGGGGGTGGCAATACTAATGAGCCACACTGTAAAATCTGCTGTTGTTTTTGTTGATGAGGAGGAAAAATACTACCCAATTATGTTTCTGCTTAACAAAAGTGTCAATGTCCCAACCGAACTGAAATATTTGCGACTATTTTAGAGAAGGTCTAATTGTTTTGTTTAAGGATCAATCAATTCTGACGTTTTAGAACTCCCGTTTATTAACCTTGTATCAAATTCCAAATTCAAACAAATTCTAATTTATGAATGCCAAAAATAAAATGTAAAACAATTTGTTAACTGTTTGTGTAATAGATACTTATATAATATTGATATTGATGAAATACCAAATACGCCTTCAAGATTACAAATATTGATGGCTATGCATTACCCAACTGGCTTATCTCGGATAGTGATGTTACAAAATTATTGAAATTGAAATTATTCAATGGAACAAAGGCCGTTTGTAGCACACAGAGTGGTAATGTAACGAAAAATAATTTGTAGACAAATCGATGTTTGGGAATCAACAGATAATTTGTAAAATGTAATGATATGTATTTAATTTACAAAATAATTACACACTTGGTTGTATGAAAAGTTCACCATCGATCAATTAATCTCTGCGATGGACACTAGTAATAAAATGGTTTTCAGTTCTAGTTCTTTCAAACTACGCTAATATGTGGATCATGGACCGAATTTTACAGTCTCTTCAAAATTCTACAGATAATCTCAGACCCAGTCCGGTCGCCTTGCCTTGCCCAGGTGGAATAGGCTTCGCAGTACAGTACAGTCTATGTGTTGTTTCCAATGTATTATTGTCTAGTCTTCATTTTGAAACTTTCTAAAGAGGAATTCTACCGAGAAATTAACTTTCACCTTGAATGACAGCAGGATGGAATTGAATCTTTAGAGAATTTAGACAAAAGAGCCCCGAATGATGACTTTGTTTTCACAAAGTTCTATCCACCATAGCAATAATACACAAGATGATTACAACTTTTGTGTTGTTCTGTCTGTCTCTCATGTGTGCAGACAGAGCCAATCTGAGTGAGTGCGTGTGAATTACAAAATTCTGGCCGAATAGATTCATTTGAAAATAAATCAATTCCGGGACATCTTAGATTATAAAATTGGAGCGTTGTATATCATTTTCGAAAAGCAGGTGTATTCTGAGGTTCTTATCTAGCATTTTTAAAAAATAAATTGTGTTGACCAATTGTAATAAAAAAGAACACACGCACTGGAATGGAATCACTAACTTTGATGTGGGTGGGAAAGAATGACTCGAAACTCAAACTGTGAAAACCTCATCTTTGTGCGTTTTTCTTCCAAGATGAACATTGTTTTGAAGTTTTTCTTGAAGGATTTATCGTTAAGAAAATTGATCACAAACTTTTGTAAATAGAAAATTGGTCACCAGAAATTGAATGAAAATAGTATTTTGTTGGAAAAGTATTTTCTATCAACTCCACATATTCGTGTTATTTTTCATTATTCAGAGTCTTACAGACGTTCGGTTATTCTAGGAAACCGCTTACTATACAGTATCTTACTCCAGTTTCATTGGGGATTGGGAAGCAATTTTCGAGAATCTTAAAATTTACGAGCAGAAAGTAGCTTAGTGACCCGGTCAAACATAATGGAAGACAGGTGACCTAGGCGTACAATTTTATGCGAATTCTCAAAAGAAAGTTTAAAAATATTTTCAATCACGTATAAGTTTGAACCTACTGTATCTTCTAGTATTTCAACTCTGCAACTTTTTCAAAAATGAGATTTATTAATAATTCTATGTAGTATTAACAATTATTTTTTAAAATAAAAAACCATTTTATCAAATTAATATCGATAAAAGTCTCGCGCATAATTTTGGGCTAGAGAATTTTGATTAGAAGCGTTCCCGATTGTGCATCTGCATCTACTACATCTGCGTGGTTTCATAATATTTTCGAAACTATTTTTTAATAATACCTTTATAATCTTCTTCGCTCTGCTTCTCGTCAATATTCTAAAAGTTTTCCGTGTCTTGTGTTTTGATTAGTTTTCGGTGAATACCTGTGCATGTGCATGTGCGTGTGCCTGTGATTTCCTGAGATTCTGGAGAAAGTATTGTGTATTGATTGACGTGTAATTACAATTTCTTCCTTTGTTTTTGTGACAGGAGCGTCTTCTGTTATCCGTCCTCCCACGCCATGTCGCCGTCGAAATGAAAGCAGACATTCAAGGGAAGCCGAAAGATGAAATGTTTCATAAGATTTACATTCAAAGACATGAGGATGTGAGGTAAGAATTTTTTTTGTTCTTTTGAAAATAATCTTTCCATGCTAAAACAGATATCCACATATAAAAATGTGGTTTTCGTAAAATTAGGATAGTGAATTTGTTAGTTACAATCCATTCGTAGTTTCGTTTCCGAAGTGCCTGTTGGCTTATTGTCAAAGCTCCTCTGAAAAAATCTTGTACGTGTAATGAAGTGTGAAATAGCTTACACTTGTAATCCCAATTGCACAGGGTGGTGCAGGTGCAGAGGTATTTATTTCTTGAATGAACTGTATTCTGTCTTCCTGAAGTGATGAAATATTAGGACCCACCCTGTAAATGCTTTTAAAAACCACTTCTTTTTCCACATCGTTCCAAATCGTTGAACCAACTTACCGTTCTTCCCCCCAAGAGATTTGAACCAAATTCCAATGTTAAATCCCCATGGGAATCCAAAGAAAACTTGAGCATAAAGTTCTAAAATCCTTGAAACCAAGGCATCTGCATATTTTTACTTTACCCATACCCGTTGCCATGTTCTCTGAAATTTCTTGAGTCCAGTCCACTTCCACTCTGTCTAGGATTTGAACATTCCTAAGCACTCAAGGAAAAAAAAATCTCTCGTTCCATTTCCACTCAAATCTGAAGGTATTACACGAACTACTCACGGAAGAGAAAAGTTCGGTTCAGTTGAGTTTACCTTTTGCAATCACTTTCCAGTTTTCAGTTTTGAGAGTGGGTCGTATTACATTCCCTGATTTATGTATAACCTGTAGATTCTGTTCTAATGAAGAGCGACTTTTACTTTTAACCCAACTTTTAAAATAATCTCACATCTCCAACGGTCCGAAAACTTTTCTGAGTGAATTTGCATACAAAAATAAGGTGAGGAGAAAGTCTGAGCAAACTTACAAGTTACAACTACAAATGTGCTCCCAGCTATGTGTCTAGGTTGGCCTGGGCTGGTCTGACCTGAACTTTTCACCCATCCGTAGACATTCAGCTTAAATAAACATTTCTAGTGAACGAACAGAGCATGTAGTACGTAGAATCAAATTCATACGCACAATGCACAGGTTAAAACCACCCCCGCATGTAAAAATTTAAATAAAAGAAAATGTGTCAAAAAGTACATGAGAAACTCATGTACAGTTTTCAAGCATTAGTTAGAATTTTTTTTATAATTCGGTGTAAACGAGTGCATACAAAAATGTGGAAAAACAAATTCAGTGCCATACGTAATTTTTCCATTTTACTTTTTGGGTACTTATGTTAAGCAGTTGCGACGATGGATTGGGTGGAAAGAATTACAATATTTTCTATAGAAATTGTGCTCTACCTAACCATAAGTGTGATTTGACTTAATCGCGAGATTTGTGAGTTTTTTTATAGAGATTTTTTATGATGTATTTCGCGAATTAAAAGAAACAGAACTCTTCTAAGGAAATTTTGTATAATCAAAATTGTGTTTGATGAACTTCAAAACTCTTATGGAACTGTTATCGGACTTTTCATTGAAATTTTTTTAAACTAATATTGAACGGATTTATGCTAAGTTTTACCTGTAACACGTGTAGTAGTGTTCATTTTTTCGTTCCATATTCTCAGGTAGGCATAAAACATGAGTGCAGTAAAAAAAATGGCCTGATTTACCTTTTTTTGCAAAACACATCTACAATCTACATGCGAATGAATACGTTCCTTCCTTGCACCCATGGAGCCTATCCCATACCAGCCCAGCTCATAAAATCTAAAATGTCAAAGGCTCGAGTGGAGTGCCTGGAAGAGAACAAACAGCACGAGGACATATGAAAATTGGAGTGAATAGTATTTTGGGTAGAAACAAACCACATGTAAAGGATGGGGTTAGATGCATAGGCAGGCATACGCACGACACGACACCCGGGTATACGTTAAGTCTCCCGGGTGTTCAAGGAAAAAGGCTTAGACAATTTCTCAAGGGAATTTCATCACAATGAATGTTATACGTATGACCCAGGGGTTTTTAGTCGAGGACGCGATGCGATATACGATGTGATGAGTGAATCTTTGAATTCAAGGAATTATACGTACGTCTACGTACGTATCGTCCTAATATATTTTCTTATGTTCACAGCATCCTTTTTGCAGACATCTGTGGATTCACGAGTCTCTCAGACCAATGTACAGCCCAAGAACTAGTTCGACTCCTCAATGAGCTTTTTGCCAGGTAAGTCGTACATAAATTTAATAGTACGTATGTTATGTCACGGGAATATGACATTTGACCTCTGACCTCTGGTCTGGTCTGGTCTGACCTTCGGATTTGATTTAAGCAATGTCTGAGACACACATTAATAAACATAGGGAAAAGTACGTACGTGATGGTGGTCTGATCTTATTACCTCCTTCGTTTTCTCTTCACACTAGTCTGACACGGTATAATAATTGTGCTCTACTCTACGCCTTTCACATTGGCTCAATCTCATACATTACATTACGTATACGTACTTCACAGATTAACTCCTCTGGGCCCTCAAGAATCCCGGGGATGAAATACCCGGGAATTCTTGTCATCATCCTCCATTCCCTCATTATTTTTGCTTTGTAGAATCTCAAACCAACGCAACGCAACGCATATGATATGACACGCGAACTTTTTGTAATTATTTACAAGGTAATTTCTTTGCACACAACTAAAAGCCGATTCAGTTATGACAAAATTATTATAAGATGTATAAAGAAACATAGCTTTGTCGTATTTCTGACTGCGAAAAGTTTAACTAGACAGCTGGTTTATTTTACGAGAGAATGGGGTATTTTGTAATTTAGAAAAAAATAAAACCGACAAATCCACTAAAGTGAATTTATTGTCTTATTTTTGTTGTTGCAAAATTGAACTTGCTATTATTTGATCAATTTCTGTCACGGAATTATCATTTTGAGTCCTTTCCTTGTTGAGAAACACTGTTCTGCTTTCTCCGAAAAATTCGTTCCTTACCATAATGTGATTAAACGTACGATAGTCAGACGTACGTACACGTAGGTAGCATTGCATGGCACGACATTACAATTCACCTACAGCTTTTTCCCTCACACAGGAACAAATAGCACATATTGCCCGCATATTTTTTTTCACAAGCCGGGCATTTCATTTTTTCATTGTTTCCTGGTGCTTTCTTTAGAAAGTAACCCTTATGTATTATAGTAGGGACGTAGTTAGATGGACGGACGATGTGATGGTTCACTCTTGGGGTGGATGATGATGTATGCAAATTCATGTTCATCCACCTGTTTGTAAACACAAAGAAAAGAAGAAAAATGGTAGTTGTGAAGGAACTGGTTGAAAAGAGAGAGAATACTCACAAAAGAAAATTCAAATCAAAATGCAAATAGGGGTTTGGAACGGGAACACTCTGACTGAGTGAGTAGGTCGATTTCCATGTCCTGTTCCTGTCTTGGGGAATGGGTGTCTGTCTTGTCGGAGTTTTTTCTTTTTGATTGGATTAATTCAAGGGGAAATCAAAGAAGAAGGCAAAAGCTCGGCAAGTAAATATTCATGGCAAATGTTCTACGATTTATGTATAGTGAATTAACCCAATCATAAATTTTTAGCCATGAAATATGGTCAAATTTTAAATATCTTAAGCGAAAATTAGTTTTAGATTTTCACTTTGGCCTAGGAGAACACCCTTTCTTGTTGCAAAAAATGGAGATTGACAAAAAATACTTTAATTCAGTAAACTCTTGGTGTGCCCAGGGGGATGATACTCTATGTAAGAAAAAAAATCATGACTTACAGTTGGCTCTTGCTTGCATCCAGGAATGCTACAATTATAGAAGAGTTCACGAAATCTTATGAACTATTATTTTAGCATAACATAAATGTAACAGTAAAAACGGAACTCAGACTATAAATTATATGTACTAATTTATTCTGACTAGTGTGATTATTACAACGACCATTGATTGTCATTTGTAATTTGGATGATTTATTTAATAACTTCATTCAGATCTGTAATGCATGATTGATTTTGATTTATAATGAACAGAGGAAACTAAATTAGAATTTGTTTACCTTCCAATTGTGAACAAATTGAATTTTCTCCCATAAATTATTTTTTAAAATAAGTGAAATATTTTATGAAGGGTTACTTCATTTTAAAATAATATAAGATTCGGTTACGTTACGTCATGTCGCGTGTAATAATTGTCGGAAGTTGACATTTGAAGGGTTAAAAGTACTTGAAACACTAGTAGTTTTGATTAAAACATTTTTTCCACTGTAGAAGTATATTTTTTGTGAAACCGTTTTTGAGAGAATTACCGGGTTTGGTTTTCTTAGGAAGAATATAACTTGAGAGACTTCACAGGTTGTTTTAAATTATTTCATGAATTTTTAACATAGTTTTTTATAGGATGTATTGGTATGGGACATTTACCTTAATAATAACTTCATAAGTAAATGATAAACAAAAAGTAATTCAAGGGCTTTCAAATTTAATAGTTTCTAGTCATCGAGATGCAGTCGGGACGGCTAGCGAATTAAAAACTTTAATACATCTTCCCTTTACAAAGGAAATCCATATCGATTTCCCAATTGTTCTATACGTACACAAATGATTAAAATGCAAATAATTTTTCCCAATAATAATTACATTCCTTCCCTCGAAACAATGGAACAGAAGTGAAATTGAATTCCTTTTGTAGTTTTGAACTCTTGAGGGTCTGTCTGGAATTGGAAATCCAAAGAAAAGAAGTTTTTGGAGTTGTTAACTACTCTAAGTTTTCTTTTGAACCATTATAATAATGTAGCGTGTAGATTTTGACTACCTGTACGTTTACGAGTCTCCGAATTCATTCTTCCGCATGTCAAAGTTTAGAAAATGTCGTTCGTCTTTCGATTTCACCCAAATAAGTTTTCTTTTACTTTTTTTTGAAAGAAGATTTTGAACCCCTGCCCTGAAAGTTGAAACTTTTACGTACAGTCCTTGTTAACACGTCCTTCGGTAAAATAAAGTTTTTTAACAATTGGTTTTTGTTGTGACGCAGCAAAGGGTGGGCTGGCCTGGCCGGATCATACAACGTAAACGTAATATGAAAAATAGTACCTAGTCAAAAAGTCGTGACTCAAGTTTTGACTTGACTTCTTGGCGTTGGTGTGATTTACTTAAAGTGAAATTTTCCATCTCTCACCAAATAAGCACCTCTCGTGTGCTTATGCTTATTTGCTTATGTGCTTGCTGTATAATATAATTTTATATTTTCTACAGTCACAATTTTTTTTTTGAGGAAAATCCGTAATAATATGTTCGTGGAAGGTCCAATTTACTTTTGTTGGTGGGTTGGGTAATGGCATTGACGGAATAAAGGCTTCCTTTGTATCCTGTTAGCTTCTTCTTCGGGTGAATCAATCCAATCATGCATTACTTACTTACTTGTGTGCTGTGCCGAGTAAAGTGAAAGTGGGTGCTCATGTTTGAAGATGTCATAGTCCTTATGTACTATAATATATATTTTGTATGTCACAGTCACAGGAAACTGTCAAGTGTCAACTTGACCAATATGCCAAACCCTGTCTAAAAAATACCTATCGTTTTTGTACCAAATATTCTATTTTTAATACAATATAGTCGCTGTAAAATAAGAATGAAATATTTTTGAATATTTTTTTTCTTCTAACTTTAACTCTTAACTTTCCAAATTCTCATTCTCGGCCACCAAAATCTACTAAATTTTGTTGATGCTTTTCATCACATATTTAACATTTCAATGGCTTGGAAATCGACAACCGGTTTTTGAATATACTGAAGCTTTTACCCCCTAATGTGACGATTAATTATTTTCAGATGGTCGATTGTGTTAAAAATCAGAGTTCAAGTTTGCTCTCAGCTTTTTATTTTAAGTTATACCAAATTTTCAAGTACAAATTGAGAAATAGTGCTTTTCTAAATAGGTACGATTTTTTAAAACAAGAATTTGTTTCCTGGCCTGGCCTTGTCTGGTTTTCCTTATGGCCCGTGACACATTGACATGTACCTATTTTTAGGACTCTTTAGAGTCAAGGGGGCTTTTCCTTCCGCTACTACTTTACTGGGTGCTGGGTACAATTATTAGGATTTCCTTTGAATTTTGGACTCTGAGAGTCATGAGATGAGTTGAGAATCTTCTTCCACTTTTTTTCTACTTCTTCCGTGTAATCATCCACGTGTGAGTGAGAGAGTTATCCGCGTCGAGATAAAGAAGAAAAAACGAGTAGTACGTATGTAGTTCAGTACACTTGGCTTTCACTCCACTTTCACTTCCTCTTCACTTTCTTTCTATTGCATCGCGCGACGCGACTTCGTGCTCAAGTCCATTGAGATTGAGTCACTCTCATTCTCATTTTATGAGGATCATAAATTATACATTAGGAATGCGTACAGAGAATGAGACATTTTATGTATGTTGCAATCCAAAAAACTCATTGTATTTCAAAAGTCGTCGTTTCCTTATGTTTCTGTTTTATTATTAATATTGATACTCCCTCAATAGCCAACACAATGTCGTATATTTGTACACCTGGTTCCAATTTCATGAAGGACTGAACTGACGATAATTCATCAAAGTCGGCAAAGTAACATTTCAATTGCTCATTCTTTTGTGCAAATGGTTGATCGGTCGAACATTAAAACTGAATATATTAGGGGTTCATGAGGATTTTGCACGAATCGGATGTCCCACATAGGTTTAACGACAGTTTGATGACACAAAAATTGCGAACATTTCGTCCCTCTTTAATATTATTCAGCAATGAATCTGACATTTACGACTAATTTCTGTCCGATATCAGAACAGTCAATCCGATTGTATACATAATTTCACGAAGAAAAACTTTTAGTTAAAATTCTGTAAAATGTAAGTACATTTCGCAGGATAACTTACAGTGATCTACTAAACAAACTTTAGTCTTAATTAAAATTATGAAATTATTTACGGACTTCTTAGTTAAATTATTTCCATCACTTTTTAAAACAGTTGGGAAGAATTCGAATGTACTATCAGACATTTCTTGTGCATTACAAATTGAAAATACCGTCTGATGCAGATTAATTTGTGAATATCGTTATTAGTGTTACATACCCTGTAAAAAAAATATTTTAACACTTTGGTTCCTTGTGTTGAACTATGAAATGAAGTATGTCGTTCAACCTTCATAAAATTTTCTACAGAATGTATATCACAACTTTCTCCGACACTCTCTGTCCCTGCTTCAGTTTTCAGTTGCATATGTATGTAATGTAATGTATACAGGGTGGTTCGGACTTAGTGTGGTTTTGCCAATTTCTTTCGTAATTTCTTTTAAATTGAAGAAATTGGCGAAACCCAGTTACTTTTTAGCCAGCATGTATGTTGGCGCAGATGTTTACGGAGACTGTGTATCACTCAAGACCAGCACCACACACATTTTCAAGTGTTTGCTTTATTATAGCTCTCAGACATACAGGTTGGTTCATTAAGTTGAAATCGGTTTAATGTCAGCCTGTGATCTCTGAACTTCATTGTGGAACAGTAATTTGGATTCTAAAATGCACTTCTTACAATTTTTATGGTTAAAAAAGACTAAACTTCGAGATGATTCATTCTTGTGATTACCAATTCATTTTCATTTCATAATGTAAAAAAATTATTCATAGTAATATTTAATATGACACGAAGGGCGTAGCTATAATTTCTTCCTTAATGAAAAGCAATGCAATGTTTTTGTTGAACAGGTTTGACCAATTGGCCTTGGAACATCATTGTCTTCGGATCAAATTATTGGGTGATTGCTATTACTGTGTCTCAGGACTTCCAGAGTCTCGTTCTGACCACGCCCATTGTTGCGTTGAAATGGGACTAGACATGATTGACGCTATCAAGTAAACCATTTTATTAATTGCAAATCATAATTTTCTCTACAAATAAAATCCGAATTTTTATATTTCTTGAAAAATACAGTTTCTCAAAGCAAACAT
>JAQGCB010001622.1:0-13785 GCA_034698835.1 Protaphorura tricampata
CACCCAGACTCGTTCATCTTCCCCCCAAGATGAGTGACAATTGCACTCCGCCTCTGACAAGGGAGTTTTCCCATGGGATCTCTCCACTCTAACTACCACTCCACTGTACTCTTCTACACACTCCTCTAGTCTGATTCTCTCTTCATCCTCAGCATCCTCATCCTCATCCTCAGATGAGATGAGACCAAGCGACGACAGGACAGACTTAAATGCCTTACATTCCTCAAATATACATACACACGTTATACACTTCAATACAGTACAGTACAGGGTGGTTCATAGCCTTAGCCTTAACCTTAGGTTGGTGAAAGTTGATTTCTTATGAATTGTCAATTTCAAATAAATCGGATTGCGGAAATTGTGGCAAAACGAATTGAGGAAATGTCCTGGGTTCGATACCCAGTGGGATTCTCGAATACTTTTTCATATCTTATCTGTTATTAAAACCAATACGAATTGGACTACGTTTTGATTTGGGTAAATTGTCATGATCCACCTTGTATAAGATGACATTCATACATTACTCTACTCTACTTTTCATTTCATTTCATTTCATTTCATTTCTATACATACACGTGGTATGTATTTTGTAAAACCTATGCTATCCTGTTCTGTTCTCCTCATCTGTTCCGTTCCCATGGTAATGAGGAATGAAAACCTCAAAAGATGTTGGAATAGGAGAATAGAATGGGAGCGAGTACGAGTACGGGGACAACATGGATAGGATTGAGACGGAACGGAGTCAAGTCAAAGCGAAAGAGCGAACGAAGGAACGAACCATCATCACGCCTCATTTCAAAAACGTGGAGCGTGATGAAAAAGTCAAAAAGACATTTATTCCATGGAAAGTTGAGCTCATTTGAGTCCCAATCTACTTCTCCTTCCACATTCTAATCCTCATTCCATCCCGTCGGTCCACCCATTCATTCAAACCAAATTGGAGATGAGATGAGGTACACTACAAGCACAAGCACAGGCACAAGCATAAGCACAAGGAGCGGCAATCAACTCAAGTATCTACTTCCTTTCCTTCACGACCAACCAAGTCAAGATTCTCTCATTTTGTTATCCGTTGTCATGCCAACTCCCAACCCAACCTAGTCAGTCACCTGTTCATTTTTTGATCAACCACTTCTGACTTCCACTCTAATCGTAACCTTTCAATTGTGAGTTAATGAGTTGGAAACATGGGTGAAATTGTTCTCAGTGGGTGGGGGAGAAGTTCAGGGCATTATAATTTAGAACAAAGCAATAAATGTAATGTAACGTAGTTCAACTTATGTTGAGACAGAAACGGCGGATGCACGTACGTACAGTTCCACAAAGAAAATTTAATGTACTGTAGCAGTAAAATTGAAATTTTGTGTTCCATTAGGATTTTGCTTGCAAAAAAAATTAATCATACCTGGAAGCACTTTCATTACATTACATGGGATTTAAATTCATAATAAAAATTGTACTACGTGACGTGACGTAAATCCTATTTCGATTAAACTACCTTGATCCGGTCCCAGTTCCAATCACCCAAAAATAAATCCATCGGATCTCTCGTGAAACACGAAAGATGAAAAAGTCAGGTATGTCTAAAATACTAAAATCCATTGGATGACTCCATTGTAATGGCTTGGCTACTAGTGGCTCCACCTGAATCGTTATCTGACTTCAATGTATTTTTAAGCCCAGACTTTAATGTGAAATCATTTCTTCTCTCAATAACGTTAGAGTTCTTTCCTGCGTGTCATTCCAGACTAGTGGTTGTGTTGGGAGAGGTAGAGCTAGGTGGGCTTTGACTATAAAACATCCATTATTTTGGAGGATTAGACGGGGGAATAGGTACGCGTTGGGCGTTGGAGCAAACAATAACGATACACATACACTTACACTTACACCTACATACAAATGCACATACTTGAGTCCTCTCTGAATTGAATTTGGAGGCGGCTATGCTATGTTTGGCCAATGTAATATATGTGGAGCCCCCAAACTCCCTCTCTATTATCCTCTTAATGTAAATCCAATGAAGAAATGACTTTTTAGATCGCCTTCCATGTTTTTTTTACGTTTTCGAACACCACTTCAGTTTTTCCACCTCTTGGACAGACGGACGGGCGGACTGTGCTCTAGCACTTTAACACTTTCATTTCCAATCCAATCCAAGGCTCCAAATCGCCCTTTGCAATCGTTTTGATTCCACACTAACTGTCACTCCTACCACTACCACGTACCATCCTATCTAAAAGTAAACAAGATAGACCAGAAAATATGGTTATGTTAGTCCTGGGTTCAATTCCTACAGGATTCATTTCTTTATTTCGTGAATGGTTTTGTTTCGTAACTGCACTACTTCGCCATGAAAGTGTTAATTTGGTTTAATAGTCTTGCTGATGGGTGTCTCTACGGAGAAGAGTCACTTTGTCGATTTATGCCAGATGTCAAGCGAGAATGCTACTGCAGTTGGTTTGAATTTGTTGGGTCACCCTGTACATATTTACATTTTGAATTGGTCTTGAATAGTAAGATCCAATGACTCCATCTATCTCTGTCATGTGTCACTGAGCGTCCTTTCTCCTTCTCTAATCAAGTCCTCTCCTCACTAACTAATCAACACCCATTCCTTCAATGGAATGGAACGGAACACTTAGCCCGCACAGTGTCCGCCTGTGTTCTTAAGAAGGAAGGAAGTGAAGGGGAGGGTGAGGGGAATTGGTGTGAAACAAAGCGTGAGACAGGGGGGAACCCATAGGACTCTCCTCATTTCTTCCCATCTATGTATCCATTCTCCATTCAGTGGTCTCCATTAATCACTCTTATGTCTACAATTCTAAACTTCTTACGTTTGTGGAACAAGCAGCAGGGACACCATATTGGACATTCTGTAACTTTCAACCATTTCTACTCAGCATGCATCAAGAAATATATATATATATATATATATAGTCGTCATATACACTACAAATACATAAAGAGTGAGATATACATTTTAGTATGGACTTTCTGACTATTAAATTCAATGTATATCTAGAATATGGTGAAATGGACCGAACATTCCGCCCACCTTGATATAAGCGTCCACTCCACTATAGGTTTGAGTTTATGTATAGGAAAGATAAGAGAGGACAAGGACACGGAGGAGAGGACTGTATGATTCTATGAATTTAAAATTGGGATTGGGACTTGATGAAATCTTGGTCATGGGCTGGAGAAGCCCAAACCCATACCCAGGTCGAAGGGAACGTCCGCGTGATGTTGGGGGTAGAGAATATGGAAGTGAGAGATTGACATGGTTGGGAAGACATGATGGGGCTTTGACTCCACTTGCACATCGCACTGGAAGGACTGATACAGACTACAGAGACTAGACTGTGTGGGACTGTGACTGTGAAGATCCTTGGAAGAAAAGAAAAGTTATTTCTCCTGGAAAATTCGATTATTTTATCAAAGATAGGTAGGAAGGTGGAAGGAAGGCGAGGCAGGATAAGGACACAGGCACAGAGGAGTATGCCGGAGAGGGATAGAGAGCCAAAGCAGCTAGGAAAACCAGCTGGTTGGTTTTCTTTCCTTGGGATGAAAAACGTGAAAGATTGGTAGGATTTTGTTGACTCACATTCTTTGTAGTGCTAGGGAAAGAAGGATTATGAAGGAAAAAGACAAGACAAGAACCGTCTGCCTGCTCTTCCTGCCCGTCCTGCCCTGCAACTTGCATCTGCCTACTTCTCCCTATCCCTCCCTGGGTTTCAAACCAAGCAAGCAAGCTGAGTCCTATTGATTGCAAACTACATCCTACATCCAAGGCATAAGGCCTACGTACTAGAAACGCAATAGCAAAAGCAATCCAACACTACAACAGACTCGGTACTTTCTCCCACTGCTTTCTCCGAGGAAATATGAACAGATTCCTCAACTCAGACGCATTATTAGGAACATCTTTGACTTGGGCTGGTTGAAACACTACGCGCGAGGTCTAGCTCTGCAGTTCTAAACATTTCATTAATTTCTTACAATGTTGACTTCCGTACGTACGTACAATATGTATGAAGATTTGAATGAACGAAATTTACCAATCTTGTAATACAAGTGCGTAGTAGCGTACCCACTACGCACTTCCGTGCCGTAGCCGTATGCACTGTGAAAGGATAAATGCCCCGAGGCCCAACTCACTAACGTCTGCTTTCCTCTCTCCTTGGATTTTAAAAGAGAAAAGAAATTCAATTTCCCGTCCTAATACACTTCTTAGAACTTAGAACAAAACTTAGGTTTAGCTCTGAGCAACTAGGGTTTTTTTTTTTGTTTGTGAAAACTCAGCGGAGCAAAGGAAAAAATTCCAAACAACCGAAGTGAAAGCTCTAATGGGCTCCAATCCCAATCCACCGTGTGCAAAGAAATACCCGCATTCTTCATTTTAACCCCATACATTTCCAATTCCAATCTCGGTCCTTGTTGTGTGTTTAACCTGAGCTTCCCCAATGGCAATTTGAATTTAAATTTCAATTCGAATTCGAGCCGGGAACGAAACGCGAAAGGTAACATGAGAGTCAATCCAAATCTGAATTCATTAACGAGCAATAATGAGGCAACACAATTAAGGAAATACACACAATTAAATTGACATTCGCCGTAAAGCACTGTCACGCATCGCAATACACAAAACTCGTATTGCCCACGACTTATCATAGCAGACATGCCATAATGATGCAACGCCCTTGGAGTCCGTGTAAATCCACAAAAACGTACCGTGTTCGACCTGTCTGTCTGTCAAAATTGGTAAGACGATTTGACGGGACATTTCAAGGAAACTGGAAGTTTACATAGAAAAGAGAAAGAAAAAGAAAGGTTAAAAGGTTTAGGCGTCTAGGTTTTGTTTTGTTTCTTGGCCCCGTGCGTGTGCTAGGACGTGATTTAAACGTACCCCAGACACACATCCCACAAAATGAAACTGAGGGGGTTTAAGGTTAGGATAGCATGTAAAAGCAGAGGCACAGACACAGACACAGACACAGACACGTGGTTGTAAGAGTTGACTGTCATGCGTTCCCTTCGGAGGAATTGTTCCTAAACGAATAGGACGAAATGCGAACGGTGAACGGGTGAAGAAGGCGAGGAAAAGGAGTAAAAGAAAAAGTGAGTGTGGACATTTTGGTGTTATGGCATTTTGTGGGATGAAGCTAGTTAAGGAAGGAAAGGAAGGAGGTGAACGACGACGTGACTTGATGTGACGTGTATGGTGCATGGTGTAGTCTCGTCTAGGATTCTAGACTTTTAGAATCTAGAATCTAGAGTCTACCAAAGTGCAGAACCAGATTCCATCTACGTCTCAGGTTTCCTCAACCAAATCAACCCAAAAAACCACGGACTCCACTCTCAACGTCGTTCAAATGGAATTTCTAACCAGGGAGGGATGACGACGTGCGTAGTTAGTAGAACAGAGAGTGGGCTTTTCAAATATTATTATGATTTTGATTGGGAAAGGATTGCATATTGCATACGCATCTGTGGACTGTGGGTCCATGGACGCACATACCTCACCGTCGCCATTCGCCATACCGTACTTCGTACTTGATACTTGCACAAAGCCTCTTCACCCTATCCTTCCTGAGTGCACAACAAATATAATTAACTTAAATTCCAACTACTTCATTTCCTTCCGTACGTACTGCTTCCACTCAGTCAACGAACCAAGCAAGACGAGGAAATATTTTGTGTGTGTATTTAGTTTAGTATTGCATGCATAGTCAGTCGATCTATGTCTGTCTGGACTCCAACTCAGAAGCATCTCTCAAAAGTATCAAGTTTTTACTTTCTAAGCCTCTAAAACATTTCCTTTCTCAGAAATTGGAGAATGTGTACTTATTGTACAGTACAGGGTGGCTAATATAAAAATATTTCAACGTTCCAATCATTCTTGACGTAGATTTCACAAGATTTTACTAAAATTTCCTAAAGGACATATTGACTACCCTGTACATTACATACATGTGTTTTGTGTACACGTGAACATTAACATAAGTGAATAGTGTGCTCTGTTCGTGCTTGTGCCAAAGTTCATGGATCTTCATCTTCTTCTAAAGTTTTCCACTTTTGTTTGAAACTCAATCAATTTCATGTTGTTTCTAGAAAATGGCAAATAGCACTTGAGCTTAGCTTAGTTTCCTTTACACATTTATATTTTTTATGACGGAAAGGAAAGAGTAAAAACGTAAAGGAAATCGAATATTAGCTAGTCAAGGGTCGACGGAGACACCGTGATCCCTATCTCTGCACTGCATGGGTATCCACATCCACTGAATTCTGCTCTAGATCTTTGACTACGACTGAGTTGAATATTTTTTTTTGCCTTTTGCATGATTAACGAGGAGAGTGCGAGTGCAGTGCGAGTGGAATATGTGGGAGTAAAGGAAGAATAAGAATGAGAAGATATGGGAATGCAATGTAGAATGATATTTTGCTTCAGGGAATTTCTCCTTTTCTCTCTCTTTCTCAATTATGGGACTCCAGCTTTCTTTTCCTTTCTTTCTTATCTTTAAATGTTCTGCCGAGTCTCTCCTCTACATTAACAAGAGTGTGATAAGCTTCTCCGCACACCACAATCCCCTTGAATAATTGACATCTAATCGCTCCACGGCATCTTATACTATGAACATGAACTATTTTCCCCCCTTACCTCGTGTTTTCTCATAATGCACACTTGTTTAACATTAGTTACATTTTCTAAACTTTACGATCACGTGTGTGTCTGTTAGACACACCACGTTGTGACTTCAACACTAATTGCTAAGGTATTCCTAGCATTATGAAGTGACTTCATTCACGAAAAACGTCTTAAAGGAAAATTCCGTAGGATTGCACTTGGATCCATTCCATTCTTTCCATGTGTGTGTAGTGTGATGCCAAGGATAAAGAATGTTTCTCAAGTGTTGATAGAATTTCAAGGAGATGTGGTTTAAAGTTTCTTACAGGTGGTCTAGTGGGATGAGCACTTGCACATTCCACTTTCCCCTCATACATGCATGTAATGTTTTGTAGTACAGTGGATGGCTAACATAAGTGCACCCAAGTGCTCACATAAGTACGTACGTTATGTATACCGACATGGATACCGTACTTAATTAAAATGGCTGACCATGCGTGCACTCTATTCTCTTCTCATCTTCCTTCATTTTCCTTCATTTTCCTAGGCCAGGCCGACCCGTCGGTAGTGATGTTGCTGACTGCCGAGAGACGGAAACGGACCAATTTCCATCTGTATAGTGTATAGTATATGCTGACGGTCATTAGGAATTATGTGTGGGGGGGAGGGAAGTAGGACATTTGAACATAATGAGTGGGTGGGACATTACATTTATATACATATTTTATGGTCCAATTGGTTTGGTCTCTGTGTTGGAGGTGGGCATGAGAACTGGTGGGACTGAGGACGTACGGGGGGTACAGGTTTATGAAGTTGTGAACAGGAAAGTATTAAATAGAAGAGAATATGGATATGGATGCGGAGAAGAGAAGAATGGGGAAAAAGGACCTCATCTTTAATTTGGTACTAAATGTTTTATTGCTCGCGGTACATTCATCTGTCCCCACGCTACTCTACTCTACTCTGCTACTACGAAATGCTGTGCTGCTGCTTTGGCCTGGTCTGGTTGCCGTGGTTTGTGGATGCATGGCTGACTCCACAAATCCTCCGACAGATTACCCGGGTACGGTACGGGTATGGGTATGGGTACGTACGGGTCCCTTACCTACCGTTCAATTGTGCTAGTGGTAGTGGTAGGAGTGCATCCACTCCACTGCACTACATTCCAGATTCCAGGACCCAATTTCCAGTTTCCAGAACTAGGCATGGGTTACTACACCCTTCTTCCGCCTCACTGCTTCCTCTCGGCAATAAATATTCCTATGCATGAATGCCAATGAGATGACATCCGTTCTGTACAGACACAGACAGACACAGACAGACAGAGGAGAGAACCACGCACCCAAACACCCACGTGACCCCACTCTACCATTCCAATGTCAGATCAACCATTCTCATTCTCATTGCATTGCATTGCGTTGGAGTGCACGTGAAGGGTGAATGACCGCGTGGACATTTATTTTGCTCCAATTTTTTGAGTCTCGCCTCGACACTAATGGGGAGGAGCAGAGCAGAGCAGACGAGCAGGAGCACCCGCGTCCCTCCACTCCACGCTCATTTATTCTAATTTGGTGGGTAAAGCATTTACATTTGATGCACGTGCCACATGCAGTGCTAGTCCTTGCGTTCGCGTCCTAGTTCTAGGCCTAGTCCTCTGCATCCTTTCCTTGGATGCGAATACAAAGATAATCCTTTGGGTTTCATAATCTACAGAGTGGTTCATAACATTTGTGTCGGCCAAACCGAAAAGTGAGATAATTCATTTTCGAAAATTTAGAGGGATTGACAGTGTATCCCGAATGCGTGGGCGTGGCCCAAAATTTTTGAGGTAAGGTATAACTCGAAGCGGAATTTGATTGATCTGAGAATTCGAACAAGTGAGAGCCTCTTCTGTGACTGGTTGTAGAGATAGCAAAATATTTGGAGGGACCCTGTGTGTGTGAATAGGAATCCTGAAGACATTTCCGTGAAATTGTGTGCGGAGTCAGACATTGAGAGCGAGTGAGACTCCGGACGCGCTTTATTCGTGTGTCAAAAAGTAAAAGTAGAAGTAAAGAAGGAAGGGAAAAAAAGAGTGGGAATTTTGATGTGTGCTTGGAGAAGATTGATTTGGTGGATTGAGTCAAGTGGAAAAAGAATGGGAGAGCGAGGAAGGATATCTCTGTCGTCCCGTTGCAGTCGCAATTCGCCGTCGTCACCAAACGGCGTCCCTTCCATACCCATACCCATGCACTACCGTCTTACTTTACTCTACACTTACTCACTGAGCCCAGAGAGTGAACTACACTTAATGTCCTCTCAACATTTCATTATCCCGCGTAAATGGGTTTGACGACGACTCTATGACTCACATACGAGTGAGTACTACCACTACGAGTAAGTTGAGAGTGGAATCCAAACCAATGCACTGGAACCATTCATCCATGACCCTCAGTAGTAACTGTAGCTAGGAACTAGTAGCTAGGAGCATTGGAGTCTCAATCCAAACCTAATGTACAAAATAAAAGAAAATATCCTCGTTAAACGCCCGCGTTCCCCGTTAGCTCCCTTCCTGCCTGCCAGAGGTTCACTTTTTTTTCGTCTTAACAAATCAATGGCTTGACTAGGACGGTTAACTGTCCATGTAGTCCGCACACTTTTAAAATTCAAACGACACGATTAAATTTCAATCTTCTAGCTTTCTCAGTGTTTTAAGGGGTTGTTAGGGAAACCCATTCGGAAGGGAAAGTGTCGAAATGGAGCTAAAACGTAGAATTGCCGGCCATGGGAAAATAAAGACAAACAAAATTGGGGATTTTCTCTTCGAATTCAAGTTTATTTGGAATAGTATACAAGGTGGAAGACAGTTAGTTTCTTTTCTGCCCAAGCCATTCATTCTTCTAAATGCCACGCCCTATCTACCAGTAAATGATTTATTAGCTACGCCTAGGTACCCCTAGTAGTTGGAAAATGATCCAGTTGAGAGCAACCTCGGTACATTTCCATTGAATGGGGTTCAGGGCTCGAACACTTCGAATATGAAGCATGGAGAAAGTATATTTTGAAATCCGAGTGTTACACTCAGAATAGTTTCGTCGTGGCCGTGCGTGGCTGTGAAAGTTTTTCCTAGGAAAGACTACCCTCCGCATAATCCCAGGTATATATTTCATTTGAACGGAAGCACCCAAGCATCCAAGTGTCAATTGCAGTCTCTATGTCATACCGTATAGTATATCTAGTCAGCACCAGCTTAGGAACGGACTCATGATGAGTACCCCAGACTTACGTTAGACTCAAACTCTTTGACTGTGAGTGCGTGCGTGGCCTAGACTGAAACTGGGAGATGACAAATGTAGGAACAAAATCTATTGACAGTGTGTGTGTATGTGGACTAGAAGACTAGAAGACTAGACTCGACGCTAGTGAGTCTCGTTCTAGTCTAGAAAGTTGAATTCACCCGAGGCATTTCACATTTGACCATTCCTTCCGTCCATTTTCCATTTCCATCCATTATTTCTCGCTTTGGTCCTTTCGTTTGTAGTTTTTGTTTGATGAAAGTGTCCACGGAGGCTGAGACTCAGCCTCAGCTTCAGCTCAGCTCAGCACAGCTTTGCAATTTGATTAGGACAAATAGAGGGATGGAGGGACGCGAAAGCGATGTAGAGGAAGGAAAAAGAGAACTCTCATTTCCTTCACTTCACTTCATTCCATTCAGTTAAACTAATTAATTCTTTGGCTATCAAATGGAATGTACATTAGAGTCAGAATACCACCACCCTCCTCCCTAGCCGAGCTCCAATTTTCCTCACTCGTGTCGTGTCGTGCACAGAAACTGTGGCCCTTGCAAAAGTTACCATATTAAATCCTAGTCGGACATGTTGATATCAACGAGGTGACTCTCCTCTAAATGCATATAATTAATTCCGACGAGATTAAGCCAAAATCCTGTAGGATTCTACGGAGTAGAATTTCTGTGCGGGAAGAGACTACTGGTATTCGTGTGTGACATGGCCTGCCCTACTAATATGTCAGAGGAGAAAAAAAGAAAAGACAAGGGACATAAAGAAAGAATTTTAATAAGCAACTGAGAGAAATGAGGGAATGAGTGGAGTGGAAAGTGGATGTGGATGCATGCATGCATGGGTATGCATGGGGGAATGTGACTCTCCTCAAAGATACATCCACTTTCTCTTTCTACACTCAAAAAATTAATATTTCCAACCAACGGAGCACACTAGCACACAGGACACAGTGGAGGGCGAGGTTGTTCTCAAATGAAAAATGAAGAGAGTCGAGTCAACTCTCAAGATATCCAACCATTCTTTGATCCAAGAGACCCAGCCTCAGACCTGACTCAGCACCACTAACACAAAGAGCACCATCATTCAAAAAATGTCGTCTCTTTCTCTGCCCTTGTCTCCCGCTCTCTAAGAAATGCTCACATTAGTTTTATAGTCTCAAAAATTAAAAAAAAGATTTCATGGACGCGTATGTTAGGGGGTCGGTCACGTGTCTCGCATATGATAGAATAAACTCCATTGCCATTTGCCATTAACTGAATTTATCATTATTATATTGCCAGACAGCTAAGGAATTTCTTACTAAATTTTATGAGTTGACGGCGTGACAGTTGCATCTTCAGTGGATATTTTGCTACATGCTTAGAAAAGTTTTTATTTGTATACGCTTGAGTATTTCTGACTGAATATTTGTTAGAATGATAATGATATGGTACATGACTAGGACCATCTGCCTGTCTGAAGAGAGTACACACATCACGTGTTCAAGTGTAATTACTCCTGATTGAGTTTTGTATTAATTGGCCCTTGATAAAGAGGAAAAGTCGGATGAGTGGAGCGGTACATTTAGTATGGACAGGGAAAGCAGAGTTAGAGTATACACTATACAGGTTGAGTTGCGTGCGTGAGATATAGACATAATATAGGACGTAATAATATATCGGTTATAATGCTCTGCTCTGCCCTGCTTCTGCTCTGCTCCTCGTGCGTTCTAGTTCAAGTCTCAAGTGAGACGATTTGAGCAATCATTTCATTTCTCATCAAAAATCCTCTGGCCAAACCATCCCAGACTTTCTCCCCGTCATAAATCAGGACCAAGAGGAGAGAGGAGAAGAAGAAGAAGAAGAGCATAGAGCATGGGTCTCAGATTATAGAACCCTTTCCACACTCATTACTGAACTGTGCATCATATGCCATCCCAGTCCCCCAGTCCCGGGAAATCCATGACCTGCCATGCCACGGACGCTAAAGTGAAAATACTTATCGATCCGACCAAGACAAAATTTTCTCCTGCCCAGGAGTCAGTGTCCAGCCCAACTTCCATTTTCCTCCCTTCAAAACATCAAAAACTAATTTCTAGAAAAAATAATCCACACCTTGCACTAACTCATTTTTCTGTTAGAAAAAAAATAATGCATAGTATGCACTAACTAAAAAGTCATTCATGCGTGTTTGTTCCAAGATAACGTTGAAAAAGGGTGATAATTAATGATTTTGAAATGTAATGACGATCATAGCCAATTTAAAAGGTTTTGAGAGTGAAAGTGAAAATGAAAGTGAAGGACTAATTTGAATTGGCCAGAGGACTAGTTCTAGGACTAGGGGACGCACATGAGGACCAAAGTATAATTAAAGTCCAAACGGAGAGAATTGGATGGTGTGTGTGTCCTGGAGAGTGAAAAATGGTTAATTTTATGTAATGTGGGTCTGGGTTGGGCTGGTTTTGTGTGATAGCCAAGGAAGGGAGCCGTGGGCATGGAGAGAGGGCAAGGGATGTCTAGAAGGCTAGTTTTAGGTTATCTCTGTGTGAGAGGAGCTCCGGGTGGGATGACAGAGTGCAGAGGAGGATAGAATGTTGACTTAATTGAGAGAGATAGGGGCTTGAGGGCTCTGGTCTGGTCTAGTCTGGTCTCACTGCCCCACCATGCCTTCCCTTCCCTAGCATTGGCTCCTCCGGGGTTCCCATGTGATGTGATAGTCATGGAGATTCTTTCTTCTTCTTCTTCTTTCTTTACTCTCGAGGCTTCTTCTTATCTCAACTGAACTTTACGGTAGAGTGGAGTAAAGATGCGGTGGAAAACATGAAGATGAAGAACCCAGAGCAGAGCCCATCGTTTATTCTGCATTTCGATTTCCGATAGTTTTCTCCACAAGGCAAGATTATGAGAGTTTGACAGGGAGAGGCATTTGGGAGGTGAAAGGAGAGAAAGGAAAGGAACGTAGTACGAGTAGGACGTAGGAGCAGTGTACGTACGTACGTACTTACTCCACATAACTTTTTCAACAGAGCAGAGCAGAACAGAGGATGCACGGAAACACAATCTTTATCCCGAAGAGGAAGAGCAGAGCCGGTGACAAATAGCGTCTCCGTCCAACCTTTCTTCTGGGGATTCTGTTCCATCCAAGAAAGACTCTGCCTCACCAACCACTAAATCCATGTCCGTCTCCAAGATACGATGCACTCCGAATCCAATGCTCTTTCTTGAAAAATTGACCTTGTCATACAACTCATGACCTAGAGTGGTGCAGCAGCGGATCAAATAAATTACTTCTAGCCTTGATTCTGTGTCCTTGTAAGGACAATAATTATAAGTACGGTGTACCTGAAATATATTACAACGGCATTTTTCCTTAATTCAAAAAGTTGTACGTAAAACTCGAGCCATTTTTATTAAAAAACATTAGGAAAAACCTTCCGAACACTATGGAGAAAGTCGGAGAAATTCGGACCCATTATTTTTGGATCGCAGGGTAGTTGGACAACGGAACCCTTTGAAATTGTTACAATAGATCGTGTGCCGTGTCAAGATGGATAGAGCCATTGAATTCACTCAACGACCAAACCGCAGTGCAGAGCTCTTCTGAAAGCAGAGACACAGAGTGAGAGATAGAGAGAGCTCAGTAAATATTTGTTGAACCAAGGAATGGCTCTTTGAAAATGGATGGGTCCGCTGCTTGCTGCTCTGCTCTGCCCGGTCGCCCGGCCCAAGTCTCTTCTTTCCTTCCAAAGTTTACCTCCATTATGCAACCTACGAATGATTTGTCCATGGACGCGAATGGCAAGGACGCATTGCTCTAGTGTCAATACAAAGACTGTCCGGACGGAAGTCTCCACTCGATCTAGAACTCACAGTCAAGGCTTTTTGCATTGTCTGTCCTGTC
>JAQGCB010001623.1:0-13782 GCA_034698835.1 Protaphorura tricampata
TCCTTAGGAGGATGTCATTCCAGTAACCAAAATAACCAAAAAAAATTATTAATTAAAATCTTTACTGGACTCAGTACTGGGAACAGAAATAATAAGAGATCATACACGGAAACCAATTTAATACTTTTAATAAATAAAAAAGAATTAATAAAATTAACAATGTGTGTTTAATGCAAATAATATTTTCCTAGTTTCCACGAATATATAAAATCAAGTCAAAGATATTCTGAAGGACTATACCCTTAAGGATGTTGGGATATGTAGCTGTGGTGACCGTTACAAACATTCCAATTTTATATCGTAATATTGGGCAAGATCTTGCAAAACTTTTGTTTGCCTTTCTGTTCCCAATTTTCAATTGAGCTGGGTAGAGTCCGGAGTACTCTGAGATTTTGCATATATATTTTGTTGTAGAATAATCGGCAAAACCGACACGTAGTTTTAGATATCATAATGAGCTTACCCTTCGGAGATTCTTTACCGAGTGAGTGTACTGTAAATCTTTCTTGTGGTGGTCTTGCAAATAGTCATGCAGTCTAAAGTACTGGGACGTATGATTGCATATTAAAAATTTATATAAGTTTAGAAAGGTTTTAAGAAACGAAGAAAATGAAAGAACGAGCTTGGCGGATGCCCGAAATACCTTTGTAAACAACCCCGAAAACAAAATGGAACAAAAGTCTCGACACAATGTTAACGGTAATATGCATGTCGACTAATTTATTCATTATCCTGTTTGTGGAGCCATTTTGCTTATAATTTCTCAGACTTTGTAACGGATGCGGAAAGCAGTACTTTTTTGGGGTTGGAAATAGACCGAATATCAGAATCTGGCTGGCAACCTCCATTTTAAAGTACTGGGACGGATGGATATAAATTAAGAATTCATAAGAGTTTTATTTCGTATGGAAACGGAAGCCCGCTTATGAATAATTTGAGCACCATTTATTTCTCATTGCCAACGTCAAAGTCAGTCTTGCTCAGCGTTTAATATTCACTCTCATTACTTTCTTTACATTTATGTAGGTTGACACGCGCCAGTGCAGTAACAGGTCGGAATGAGTTACGAAATTATTAATAGAGTTTAGAGTTGCATAAAGAATCATTAGTACCACTTTATTTTGCTCCACAGAACTCACGGTTAAATTAAAATTGATAAAATTAGCCGGTTAATTCACATCTTAAATGTCAGCCTAATGTTACGAGAAATCTGACACTCGAAACCGAATCATATAGTGAAAACCAGAGTGAAAGTTTTTTGTACCACTAAAATATTGAGAATATTGCAGTCTCTATTCCAAATGACTTATGTCGAGACCCTACATACTTACAATTAGTAGGAAAAGTCAGAATTCGTCAATATTTTTGGGCAGAAGTCAGGACCAAGGAAAAAACGTATGGTTTCTCTTCGAGATTAAACTGAAGAATACAATGGATATCTCGGTTTGAACTTTTGTCTTCTAAAATACAGATTACCAAATACTTCATAACACATTTAATTCAAAGCGTGTGTTGAAGTCTACTATTCACTCCAAAACAGTATGGAAATATAGTCTGGGGTTGCTTAAGAATATTTCACTTTACAACTAGTTTTTAACTGAGAAATATAAATTTTTTGTTAGAACTTGGTTAGCAATACGTGAATGTCAGGAAAATTCTATTTTCCGAGAACATTCGCGAGAAGGAATAAAATTTTCTCTCAAAATTTTGTTCCAAATGGCTAGCAATTATTCCGCTGAAAACACACTAGATATTTTCTTAGTTGCCACGCATAAATAATACGAGATCAATGACATTCTGAAGGACGACGTCCTTAAGGATGCTTGGGTACGTCTCAACAGTGAACATAGCAAACATTCCGATTTTAAATCGAAATGTTGGACAAGAGCGTGCAAATATTTTGTCTGCCTTTCTGTTCCCAATTTTTAATTGGTCTGGATAGTGTCCAGATTATTCAGAGATCTTGCACATGTATTTCGCACAGAATCCACATCCACCAAGTACCGCAAAAATAAAGAATACCACCCACAGCGATATAAGCAAGGGAATTCTATTGCAGTACAGCACGGTGATTACGATTCCAATGATCATGAGAGAGAATACAGGAACAGATAAAACCCCCAGCAAATGTGCTCCGAGAATTAGGTTACGATGTACGATGTTGTGCATAACAGCCAGACTACGGTAAATCAATTTATTCTCGGGCCTTCCAGCATTCACAGCGTCTTCGTCAGAATGTCTGGAAAGTAAAATGCAAACCTATATAACGACAAAGAGCGAATAAATAAGAGAATGTAGAAATTACCTGGTGTTTGTCAAGCCGGAGCATTTGAGAGTTGAGGACAATCAATCCAAAGCAAAGTCCTGCCGCTGAGTAACAACTCGTTCCGACGATGTACCACCAACCCAAGAAGAAAATTGGTTTCGCCAAGAATGAGATTCCCCATCCGCCAAGCATGAAATCGAACGTAATTTGTATGACTCCATTACATATGACTATTTCAAATGCAAATCCAATTCCTCCTGCCATGGCCAATGGTAGAATGACTGAAGGAATGGCATATAAACCCCAGATCTGGGACTTTAAGAATTGTTCCAAGCCATCGGTTTCAATGTATTCCAGTTGATCAAAAAATTGGGCTGCGAGTTTAACCAGGGAATTAAGGAATATCAGTCAAACGTACCAATTGGTTTATTCGATACAAAAATTATTTTAAATATATTTTACCTAATTTTGTGTTCCAAAGTACGAAGGAAGTGGATGCTCGAAATACCCTGTAAACAACCGCGAAAACAAGACGGAACAAAATTCTAGACATAATATAACACATAATATGCATGTAGACTAGTTTATCCATTATACTCTTTCCTGGAGCAATTCTATTTTCAATGACCGAATATCGTAACCCGGTTGGCAACAGCCACTCTAAAATGTTGGGTCGGATGATGAAGAATTAATAATTTATATAATTTTTGTAATATCCTTCCTTCAAGTAAAAGCAAATAAAGCGATGTTGAGTTCCATCCTCTTATATTTATTTCCGACTAACAGTTTTTATTTATGTCCCGTCTGGTTCCTTCTTCCACATTCCATAAAGTGGTTGGAGGAAGAATTATAATTTAAGAATTCATGTGCTCTTTCCACGTACGTATTGCTTTCTCATTGGATGTCGCACTGGATGCATTCACGTGTTCGTTCTTGTTTGGTAAATATTGGCCGCAATATACAAACTTTCCGTTTGTATATTGTGGCCAATATTTACCACCCAGAACGACTTCGACCCCCGCCTTTGTTCCAGTTTACGAATAGTCTCAATTTCCCAATCCTCTCTATGTGCTTTAATGGATATTCTGAGATTCTGTCTACGCATTTAGCAGCGAATCCGCATGCGCCGAGGACCAATACTATGTAGAATATCAGCCGCAACGTTGCAAGAACTGGAATTGTGTTGTAATATTACAAGATGGTTACGATTCCCATGATTACATAAGAGAATAGGGAAACGAATATAAACCCCAACAAAATGTGCACCAGGAATTGCAACCATTCTGTGCATAATTGCCAAGCCACGGTAAACCAATTTATTTTCAAGTCTTCCCAAATTTCCGCCATATTCCTCAGAGCGTCTACAATGTAGAATACGAATTAAAATAAAAACAGAGATCAGATAAATTAATTCTAGGCATAAATTACCTGATGTGTTTTTCAAGCCGAAGCTTTTGAGAATTGAGTGCTATCAAAAGAAAGCCAAGTCCTACAGCTTGGGTAACAACTCGTTCCGATTGCATACAATCCAATAAAGAAGAAAATGGGTTTCGCCAAAACATTCATTCCAAATACATTAGACATAATCTGTGCGACTCTCATTTCAAATATAAATGCATTGACTCCAACCATTACCAATGGGAGAATGAATGGAACAAGAATATAATTAAATAGTTGCAATGATTCAAAAATGGCTCCATACCATCATGCTCAATGTACTTCGGTTGCTCAAAGTATTTTGCTGTGAGATTAACAAAAAATTTCAAATAGACTATTATATTTACAGTATAAATATATTGATATTCTTTTTACCCATTTTCTTGTTCCAAAGGATGAACGAATTGATGACGCAGAGGTATTCGTCCTGGAACAAGTGGAAGCACGCGAATATTACAGCAAAGAGGAAGTTGTGCATGGCCATTCCAAAGAGCACAATATGCTCCTGTGTATCCACATCTGCATCTGCTACCAATTGGTGAATGAACCAAATGGCCAAATTCATTACTACCCTTCCCACAATGTTAAAGATGATATGCGCTTGGACTAATTTTCCAGTTAAGCCATTTCTTCGTGTTATTTTTGTTCCTGACCTCCCAGATGTCAACTGATAAGGAATGAGTGTAATAATGTGAAACCCATAATTGTAGAATAATTGGCAAAGCCGAGACGTAATTTTTCATATCATAATGATGTTCGCTTTCCTCCTCTGAAGTTTATTTCCGAGTACCATGTGAACCGTACAACTATAGTCTGCATTACATTTGTAGTCAGTCCGATATTTTGTTCGCAAGGAAATCCTAGAGTGGTTAAGCGGGAAATTGTAAACTAAGAATGCATTTGTTTTCTCTACGTTGTTGGAGTTTTGCCGAAACTTTCCATGTTAATGTCCAGGTTAATGTCGTGTACATTGGAGCTCTGTCGAACTTTTAAACAAATATGGTCTTGGTAGAATTGTAATTTAATAATTCATATGCTTTCTCCTCGTGTTGCTCTTGCCTGTTTCGTCAAATAAAGTAACTCTCACTCGCGTATGCAAACATTGGTTGAAGGTACAAAAACTGCTCAATAAAGTTTAAGCGAAACATTACATTCAACTAAGCCACAATTTAATTTAATTTTGTTAACTTTCGCTCAAATTGGCAGAGTATATGACATTGTGTAGCCATAAATTTAGTTGTAAGCAAAGGCTAAGCGGTTTCTACTATGTTAGCCAAATTGCCTCTGTTGAATAGTATTGTGTAAAATGGTAATAACCGTAATTAAGTGGCATAATTAATTTGAATAATGTTAATTAATTGAAACTTAATTCATATTAATTAAAAATTCTGAATATAACGTTGGCACCCAAATTTTTATTATAAAGCAAGAATGAGTTGATGATGCTGATCAAATCATCTGCGAGTGCTAGAGGGAATATATGACGCCAAAGACAAGTTTAAGTTCAGCAAATCCAAGATGAAGAATTTATTAACCTAAAACTCACGGTCTAACTTTCTACACAGAGTTATTGTTAAGGGAATTATATTTTAAAAATGCATGTGCTTTCTCCACGTGTGATTTCGCCAAAGCCATCACTCGCTCGTGTATGCAAATTTCGGATGCACCGAAAGTAATAATAATACAGTGCATGAGTTGTTCGAATGAAGTTCAACCCAGACTTTCTCAATCAACACAGGAGTCGGAGTCATTGTATGTATACCAGCATGCAGAACCGACTTACCTCTTTCTACTTGTAATGACATGCAGGATTCGCTTTTCATTCATCGATTATTCTAATCGAGACAAGTGTGCATACACCTGGAGACTAGTCCATTAATAATAAATTATGTGTAGCCCAAATGAGACATTGTTCGTGCACTTATTATTAAATACAGTGGTTATGGTCGAACAATAGCGTAAAATCTATTGTCATTATCACGGGAAGGGAAGTCATGCATACAAACATTAATTAATAATTAAATGTTGACTCAGAGTGGTGCGCCAGTATGTACACAAGAGAATTGCATAGACATAGGTCAATATCTAACTGAGAAAATCAATTGAATTTGTAGTTTAATATGTCAGTAGAGATAGAGACATCGTACCAGTACAATAGATAATTCCCAAATATGAAGCTCGCCACGTTTACAGCAATTTTAATCACATTTATTGCTATATCCATTGCATCAAATTTCAATTTGAATATATCTAATTCCAAGACTTCGGTTCATCTGTCAGACTTTGTTGGTTCTCCAACTTTAATGGAAAATATTTTACGAGACAATCAAATTGGATTTCGTGTATGGACAATTTCAAATTACGTGGATTCTTTTTCCTTGCATTTTAGTCAAACTAAAATACACATAATAATTTCTAATGAAAATAGTGCTACTTTAGAAATGGAATCAAACCTGTACAAGTCGAATTTAGTTTACATCATTGTTCTGCTCAATTCGAAATTACCCAATCCAGAGTGGTTAACTAACAATGCACAATTCTACTATTATATCTACGCGTCCAGTGCTAACGAATTGCGCCATCTACCTGTAAAATACATTACGAGAACCAACGCCCTTGGACATCACGCTCTCTTCCTATCATTCACTGTACCCCCAAAATATTTACAAAAATGTGAAAATGATTTTCAACGTTTGGAATACATAAATTGCACATATGAACAAATTATCATCTCTAATTTGGCATCAATGTATAATTTCACTATAAACTACATGTCTCGCAATGAAGATTATTCCCTTGCCAGCAAAACATCGTTCATAAGAATAATAGATGGGGTGATCCCTGCAGATTATTTCAAGAGTGGTGACAGCACATCGCAATCGTCGTCACAGCAGGCCTACGCCCTCTACCCGAAGGAACACATACTGGATCATCTGATTTATTGTGTAACTAAGAATAAAGAATTCGACTCCGTCCGTCTGTCCATCACCGTTTGGTTCAAACCATTCACATGTGTGGTTTGGTGCTTCGTCCTCATTTTCTATACGGTACCTGGTGTGTTGCCGAAGTTTGGCGGAAGGTGGCGCTTGAGTGGTATTTTTGAATTATTCCCTGTCCTCATTCTGCAAGAGACGAACACATTTCTCCAGAGAAGATCCAAGTTTCTAATAATTCTATCATTTGCTGCAATCGTCCTTGCAACGTGTTACGAGACATATCTTACGAGTAATGAGATTGTACCCCCATCACCATCTGTATTTCAAAATATAAAATCATTGATACAAAACAATTACAAAGTCATAAGTTTCAGACGCCAGGGTTTAGTTTCACCATATGATGACTATGCAGAAAAATTCAACGTCAATTCAAGTCTCATATGGCGGCCGACACCAGATGCATTGTATGCAGAAACTTGGAGGAAGGAAACAGACAATTACAAGAATCTGAAATTCAGCGTTGTGGCATTGAGTTGGAACTACGAGATCACTAAATTACGGATGGAGACTTTGGCTAATAATTTAAAATGTCATATAGTCCCTGAGTATTTAGACAAGAGACACACTTACATGGAATTCTCAAAAAAGTTTATGAATGAATTTACTCACAAATTGAGAGAAATGGAGGGAAATGGATTGAATACATTGTGGTTAAGACACAAAAAATATTTGACGGGATTGGAGATTCGAAAAGCTGGATTAAAAGGAAATAAGGGAATAGATGAAGATGCTGGACCGAAAGCAGTTTCACTAAAGTGTGACACAATCGGAATATTTTATGCTGGACTGGGTCTTCATCTTTTGAGCTTGGTTATTTTTGTAGTTGAATATTCTTCAGAGATAATAGTCTTACATTATCAGAAATTAGGATCACTGTTTAGAAAGATTCAAAAGTATATTCTAAATATCAAAATGAGTTAAGGAATTCAAAATTAGTCTTAATGCTCACAAATTTTTGTTTTTATCCAGAAGATTGTGCTTAAAAATAAATTTACATAGAAAATTTATAAGAACATTCATTGGTCTTGTCTCATTCCTAGCAATGGAAGTCCATGAGATGTGTGGCGTATAATTAATCTAACAATAAGTGTTAATCTTTCGCCTCAATCAATTTCTTTAACGTTAATGAGCACCTGCAATTTTTTTCATCTGTGAACCCACTTATTGTACTTATAGGAAGTAAAAAGATGCATCACTAATCCTGAAAAGTAAGCATTTCTTATGTTTTAGTTGATTTTCTTCCTGGTTACAAATATAGGAAGAATTGAACTGCTGAGAAGTTGAGAAGTTAGTCTGATATCTCATATCGACATCTGAGTTGTTAGTAGCCCTAGGAGTTTTCCAGTGTAACCTTAGAATGGCTATCTACATTGGACAGATTTTTATACTAATCCTATATGGTATTAAGTTAACATTGGCCTTAAAATTTAAAACCGCGAACCTTAGACCATGCATCAATGCTTTTGAACACACTTTTATACAAATGATACTGCACGAGAACATTGATCTCCTGGAACCAGAAGTACCAGTGAGCGTGATTAATCTAATGTTCAAATTGCCTAAGGACTTAACATATTTAGCTACCGAGCCATCTAAACGTGACTTACATGACCCAACATTTTCGTCACAATCGGTAATACATCTCAACAGTGCAAAATACTTTTTAGTTCTTATTCTCTCTATATTTCCCAAGAATAGTTCCGATGTTATGTTCGCCTATCACTCCTATCAATTTCATTGGAGATTGCCTATCCGTTTTTAACTTTGCTTCAGTTCGTGGGTCATAGAAATGACTACATCTTGTGCTTATGGCGACCTAATTCGATTCATATTCCCCCATTAAAATTTGATTTCACAGATATTTCTTCCACCTATTCTTCTATTCGACCTATTCTTCTCCTCCTCCTATTCGACCTATTCTCTTTAAATATATGATTTCATCTGGCTTGATGCGAGTCAGCTCTGTACTACCCTGTCAATTCAGCCATGAATCAAACCAGTCATCTCTGAGCATCTCACCCAATACATTGGAGTCTATGTTCACTTTCGCTTACTTACACCGAAGCAATTCTCTGTTTAAATCCTTGGGGCCTCGGAGACCAGATGGCATCAATTATTGTGGCCCACCTATGAACGCCCATGAATTGAGAAGCCGTCATGTCAAATCTATATATTGGCTCATTTTATCCACCATTGCGAGTACATACACCAACGCAACCCTGGAGATGCGCAATGAGCTCCAATCTAAAAACTTTGAATGTTCAAAGCATCCCGCAGACAACTTGGAAATCATAGTAGCCATCGAACCGGATGCAAAAGCTATCCCTTACACAAAAACATTTATCCCGACACATAAAACACTCATCAATTTCTTATCATGTGATGAAGGAGAAGAACAACGGATTCTGTTCGGAAGTATCCTTTCCCATTATGACAAAATCATATGGATTTGCATCTTAGGAATTCTCTCACTTGTCTTGTATACACATTAGTTCACCTCAAGTACGCTAGTACAGATGAATTGAGTTATGTGATTAGCCTTATCATGACCTCACTTTTCGATTACCCTGACCTTTCTATTCGGTTAATTGTTGAAGAAAACTGTGGCGATGTATTTGTTCCTCGGACCATTTATCTCCTTTGGTAAAAATATGCAATGGAATTCATCTAGTCATCGCAAAATGGAGAAATCGAAACAATTTTTCACAAAATTCCTTATTCGTGCAATAGAAAGTACTCAGATCAGAGAATCTGGTCAAATTGAAGGTCAGATTCTGGAATGTCATCGTTCTGTCTATGCTGCTCGCTCGGATGAACTTGAGAGGATGCAACTAAAACTAAATATTGAAAAGTCTGAAGGGAACATTTACTTAGGAAAGGAACCAATGTTGGAAACTCAGGTTGGCGTCACCTTACACAAGCACAATCCTAGCACTCCGTATTCTAAAATTGATGGAGGCAAGCTCTCGCGAACAGCCTTACTACTTGCAGGGTCAGGAATAATTGCACAATGGCTAGATCTCAACAGATTGGAAACTGTTTTGTTTAAGACATTTCCATCCACGACTGTTAATAATTTGATCGAAGGAATTGACGGTGACAGTGGACGTCATTTTTTCAACAAAAATACTTTAATTCTCCAAGCTTTCGGAAGTTTAATCTTCTTCCATCTTCAGGGCACAAATTAGTTACAAAAAATTGTGTACAATTCGATTGAAACAATACAGAATAGAAGGGCAACAAAATGTTTATAAACTGTTGATTGTTTGATGTCAATGTTTCGTCGTTATAGTAGTACCGAGGACCAAATTGGGTTAATTTCCATCCCATCGTCCAGATTCATAGACGTCAGTCGTCCTCGACGAATATAGAGTGATTCTTTGAATTTTCGATGAAAAAACCTGGTTTCTTGCTCACATAATTTAATTGATGACATGTCGATAAGAAAATGATTATAATCTTAACTATACTCCTACAGATATGGGGAAGAAGCATATAGGATCAGGTGAATCAGGTGAAAAATGTAAGCATGTCTAGTTATCTTAGTCTGTTCCGTGGCGAAGCCTGTCCACTGACAAATTGTACTTTAATTAGAAAATTGCACTACGCTAAGCTACAAAGCTATCGCTGCCGGGTGCGCGACACTATAATATCGCATAAAATACCAGCCACGTTCTCGTTTGTTTACTAAATCTATTTGTTTATCCAAGTAACTCGGCTTCTGTACTTTCTCTCTACTGAACCGGACATTGGGATCGGACATGGTGTGGGATACTTCATACTTCTCAGGGATCAACATTTTCTTGATTCATCAATACTTCAGCTCATCAACTAATTTAAGAAAAAACTGTGTTTCCATGTTAAGATAATCATTTCGCATACTTGTATGTTTGAATACGTTGGAATATCCAATTAATAAAGAATCGAATAAAATCGAATCTATCACATGTTGCACACATTCTCTGTTGACTTTTGTCCAGTTCAATTTTTTTTGGTCCAGTACAATTAATATTTATTTGGAATTCTGAATTGTATGTGAAATTAACTATTTTTTGTAAGGTCGAATCGTCGATTGGAGACCTTGGATTGGAGAAAACTTTTTTCCACAGTTAGTCTTCCATAAAGAGTTTAGTATGCACGTGCAGCTACAAAATATTCTACCAAAACACAGAAACCAGAACCATTTTTCAAAAGATGAATGATTTTGATATCTCGGTTTTTATTTCATTGTTTGCCAGATTTTTCTTAGGCTTTCAATTGACAATAAAACCAAATTCTTAGATTCCTTCGCTATACAACTGCATCACTGTTAAAAAATAACTTGTTCGTATTTTCGAATACGATTTGAACCAATTGGTTAGGGTTCATTCCTATTAATCCCGAAACAACTTCTAGCACGTTCCTGCAAACAAATGTTTATTAAATTAAATGAATGCGATATCGCAGGTAAATTATTTTGGAAATTCCCGTATATTTGACTTTACAGCATTGTTTGTGGTTCATTTCTCTGTTTAAACATGAGTGTTGGGCTCCAATTTTTCTTCGAAATCTCAAATTTCGTCTTGACAAACTGAGATGAATGGTGACTTGGACGAATTCCACACCAAGGTGAATCAGTTTCCAGCAAAAGAGACTCAACCGGAATTTCCTTTACTATGTTGCAATTTTCTTCAGTTTTTAGAGAACTGAGAATATTAAAATAAAAATATTGGCATTTGCTGTGGATTTGAGAAAATTAAGTAAAATGTGTTTGTTTACCATCCGTTGATTCCAATATAAAGGCCAAGATCTAGAAAGGACTTTAATTCCTCCAAAGTTCCGTCAAAGGAATGGATGACACCCCCTTTGGGAAAACAAGCTCGATTTTCTTTAAGAATTTCGTGAAGATCATTTGCTGCTGCCCGACAGTGCAAAAACAATGGAAGATTTGAAATCGGTCCGAGCTCAGTTAATTGAAGTTTAAAAAACCTGAACAAGGAAACTCCATTAACTTTAATTGTCAAAATAAGGCAAAGTAATTTTCCAGTTTGGTTGGCTTTGCCGTACGCATATCCTGAATCCAGACTTTCAGTAAGATATTTTCCAGATAAATTTAATTACCGCTTTTGTGTTTCAATATCACAGAAATTCGTCCGTTCATAGTCCAGTCCAAACTCTCCCAGAGCAACAATTCTCTCTCTTTCCTCAACTAAAACTTTTTTTAAATCATTCAAATACTCATTAGGGCTGGCGGCCTTCGACAGAAATTCGGAGCAACGGGTTGGATGAACACCGAGCGTACTATAGAGTTTGCATCCTGAAAAGTTAAATAAAATTTAAAAAGCGTGTCCTCCTGGCTGTTGTGCTTTCAGATTTGTGATAATTTTTATACATTTCACATTGCCAATTACCATCACCACTATTTGTGTTTCTCGCTCGTACTAGCTTTGCAGCATTTCTTGATTCCTCTAAACTTCCGGCAGTAACAAATATTTTTTCAACTCCAACGTTCAATGCTCTTTGAAGGACATTTTCTAAATCTGGTTCATGTTTACTGGATCCATTGTAAATTCCTTCAAACATTTCATCAACAAGATTGGATCCGATGTCTGAAAATAAATTCAAGATTGAGAATACTGAATTAGCTTCACAAATACTAATACTTAATGCTAGGACAAATTGTACATTGAAAAATATAACCATTTCGTAAATTGTTAACGCATCAATGAAAACTAGCAACTTCCGGGATTATTTCCCGGTAGAATTTGTCAGTCCTGCTTTTGCATTTTTTGTGCAAACATTATACCACTAAAAACGACTAATATCAAACATAAATGAATGAACTCAAATTACGCTGACCTTACCAATTAGACGAATTCGTCCGGTTCCGGAACCTGCCATCGTATACTTCTAGGAAAAACGGTGTGTCTGGAATGTAAGACAACGAACAGAATCAAAATCAGTATAAACCTTTAACAACGATTTGTTAAATAATATTACATTGATAGACAGAAAAAAATATACAAAGTTAGTATATCGTCATTATAAAATTTCAAACGTACCAACTCTTTCAATGTCTTGGACTCACTTCTGTTGGTATACGAAAATGTTAATTCGTCTTCCAAAATTCCTTGAACAAAAAATTTTCAAAATTTTTAAAATTACAATATTGACATATCCAAAAGATACACGGCTAGACTACGAGAATTATAAATCTCCACGTGTTTCCCGGATTTATTTTACCTCGGTTTTTATAAGCAGCACGATGCACGAGCACCTGTGCTTGTGCACTTAACGTAATGCAATATGTGTGAATCTCGTTGACATTTACGGATTCGGGGATTCGGAATTTTTTGGTACATCCACCAGACCACCTGGAACTTCAGAAAATCGGAGAACCGGACGTGCACTTTTTTCTGTGTGCAAAAATGTTGCCTTTTGCTTTTTTTGCCTTCGTGTCTGTGTGCCCTTTGCTATGAAATGTCAAGAATGGAATCGATTCTGGATTTTCTATTCAAGTCAGACGCGCGCCACTCTCGAAAAAATCTCACACAGAAACACAATGTTACTTTACGAACGACTACTTCAAGAGCAATAATAAATTATTTAGTGAAACAATCATTCCATTAGATTTCTAGAAGAGAATCTAGAATCTAGGCTCGACTCTCAGGGCGAGTCTCTGCATTCCAGATTCAACTCTTAAAAAAGTTTGAGTTTTTTAAACGAATCAAAAATACTTCAAAACTTCTAAACCAAAAAAAAAAAGAATCCTAGCGAAAAAATTTAATCCACAGCCTTCGCTTTTTTGCTTTTTGCCTTGTGGGGAAAATTAAGTTATACCATACGAACGAACGGATTAAGCACATGGTGAAAAAAAATCGCAAATCGCAAACATTCTTATTATATGTACAAAAAAAATACATAACATTGTACTTATGTGTCTGTATAGCATGTGCAATAATTTAGCCTTGTAGGTGTCTGGTGGATTTGTGTGTGAGTAGTGAGTACTGATGACCGAGCAGTATTAAAATTATACATAGGCTCAAAATTTTAATCCATATACCATACCTACTTTAATATTGAATTTATAATTCAATTTAATTT
>JAQGCB010001624.1:0-13781 GCA_034698835.1 Protaphorura tricampata
TCTCTGGTTCTGTTATTTCATCAGGTGTCTCTGGTTCTTCGATTGGTGGTGTCTCAGGCTCTTCCGCAGTTGGCGTCGCTGGTTCAGCCATTTCAGCCGGTTTCTCAGGTTCATCTGCAGGTGGTGTCTCTGGTTCTGTTATTTCATCAGGTGTCTCTGGTTCTTGGATTGGTGGTTTCTCTGGCTCTTCGGCGGGTGGCGTCTCTGGTTCAGCTATTTCAATTGGTTTCTCTGGCTCTTCGGCGGGTGGTGCCTCTGGTTCAGCCATTTCAGCTGGTTTCTCAGGTTCATCGGCAGGTGGTGTCTCTGGTTCTTCGGCAGATAGTGTCTCTGGTTCCTCGGCAGGTGGTGTCTCTGGTTCTTCGGCAGGTGGTGTCTCTGGTTCCTCGGCAGGTGGTGTCTCTGGTTCTTCGGCAGGTGGTGCCTCTGATTCTGCTATTTCAACAGATTTATCTTGCTCTTCGGTATGTGTTGCCTCCGGTTCTTGAATTTCAGCCGGTTTCTCTGGATCTTCGGTAGATAGTACCTCAGGTTCTGCTATTTCAGTTTGTTTCTCTAATATTTCGGCAGGTGGTATCTCCGGTTCTGTTATTTCAGCTGGTTTCTCTGGATCTTCGGCATTTGGTGTCTCTGGTACTTCAGCCGGTTTCTCATTTTCTTCAGTAGGTGCTATCTCTGGTTCTGCTATTTCGACCGGTTTTTCAGTTTCTTCGGTAGTTGGTGCCTCTGGTTCTTTGATTTCAGCCGGTTTTTCTGGCACTTCGGCAGGTGGTGCCACCGGTTCTGCGATTTCCGCCGGTTTCTCTAGGTCTTCGCCAGGTGGTATCTCTGGTTCTGCAATTTCATCCGGTTTTTCAGTTACTTCGGTAGTTGGTGTCTCTGGGTCTTCGATTTCAGCCTGGTTTTCTAGTACTTTTACCGATGGTTTTACTTGTTCGTTGACAAGTGGTTTCTCTGGTTCTTCAGTGGGTAGTGTCTCCGGTTCATTTTTGTATGATTTCTCTAGCTCTGCTGTTAGTGGTCCCTCTGGTTCTGCCATTGCTGTAGTTTTTTCGTGTTCATCGGTCGGTGCTTTCTCCGGTTCTGCTATATCTGCTATTGTTTTGGGTTCAGTGCTTAGTGATATCTCTGGTTCAGCTTTATCTTCCAATTTTTCTGGTTCATCTGACGGTGTTTTCTCTGCTTCATCAGCAGATGTGTACTCTGGTTCTGCTAATACATCTGAAATTTCCCGTCCATCAGACGGTTGTTTCTCTGGTTCGGGTTTATCATCCGGTTTTACTGGTTCATCTACCGGTAGTCTCTCTCGTACTAGTAATTCATCTGGTTCAACTATTACTGGTTTCACCAGGTCAGCTTTGTCCTCCAGATTTTTTGGTGCAACCGTTTTCTCCGGCTCATCGAATGAAGGTTGCTCTTTTTCGGCTTCGTCTCTATCTCGATCGGACTCCTCGGAAGTTGGTTGGGTTTCTTCAGCTGATTCCTTAGTTTCAGCTGGCTGATCGGTGGTTTTAGGTTCTGGAATGGCGCTACGAAGTTCGACTGACTCTATCGGTAATTGTAATGCGGATCCCGTCAGTGGAGGACTTGTGATTATTGTGTCCTCCATTATATCCTTGTCTTTTGGCTGCTGATCATCACCACCAGTTTGAACGGCTTTGTTCTTGTGGCCAGGTAGACAATTCTCATCGTCCGACTCAATCTCATCGCCACCCTCGCCGTCAGATTCTGGTTGTTCCACCGTCTGAGTACTTTTCGTTTCGGGTTTCGACTCCGATTTCTTTTTCCGTTCTGCGTTTGCAGCCACAGCTGCACCTCCTGCTGCAACAGCCACTTGTCCGCCCGCAGCAACCCCTAGACCGATTACTATATTTAGAATTATTTGTACTTTAGCTTGCAACATCTGCAACTGATTAGCTGTTCCTTGATCTCCACCTCCACCACCGCCACCGCTATCGCTTTTTCCTGAATCACTTTTTCCGTCCGAATCCTCCTTACTCTTATTTTCTGAAGTCGCACTCCCTTTTTCATTTGTACTAGTCTTTTCTCCAGTTGTTGACTCAGTTTTCGGTTCAGGCCCAGCTGAACCAGCCTTCCCCTTATCACCAGCAGTGGATCCTTTTGATTCATTACCAGAGCTTGCCTTATCATTGCTAGTTTGTTTCCCTTCCGAAGATTTGGTTGCTTTTGCAGTATTTTGTGATGATTTTTCTTTTGTAGTTTCATCCTTTTCTGTCTTTTCTGGTTTTGGTTTAGTCGATTCCTGAGGCTTCTTAGTTGTACTCGGTTTTTTCTCCTTCTGAGAAGCTTTGGTTGATTTCTCGGATACCGGGGACTCCGTGCTTGATTTTTCTGAAGGTTTGGACTCAGTCGTGGCCTTTTCGGATACAGACGGTGGTTCTGTCGTGGTTTTCTCTGAACCTGGAGATTCTGTTGTTGCTTTCTCCGAACCTGGAGATTCTGTCGTTGCTTTCTCTGAACCTGGAGATTCTGTTGTTGCTTTCTCCGAACCTGGAGGTTCTGTCGTTAATTTCTTTGAGACTGGAGATTCTGTTGTTGGATTTTCTGAAATTGGATTCTTTGTTGTTGACTCAGGTTTTTCTGTAGTTGTGCCACCCTCTTGTGCCTCCGATTTCGGTTTCTCCGTTGGGGCTTTGGGGGGAGGTGTTGTTCCATTGACGATGCTCGGCCTCGCAGTAGTCGTCTCCAGTGCAGTTGTATTCGTCTGACCTTGGTCGCCCATCATTTTCTCATGATGAGTATTGTTACCAGTTTTGGAAGCCTTTGAAACTGGGTGGGTTGCGTTTTTCCCGTGAGTATGTGTGCCATTTAAATGACTGGTTTTCGGTTTGGCAGTCGTCGTTACAGTTGCATTTGCATGTTTTGGATGTAATGGGGTAGTTCCATTTTTTGTTTCAGTTCCATTTGTTTTAGCATGACCATGAATTGTTTTATTAGTATGCTTGTTGGTCAGGGTTTCGTTCTTCTTATGAAGGTTTGGTTTTGGACACACGCGTGGTTTCACTGTAGTATTTTTTGAAGTCTGAGATTTAGCCTTCGACTTTTCAGTGTGTTTATCGCCCTTGTGTGGCTCTTTAACTTCTTTAGACTTTTTCAGATGCTTGTCAGAATGCGGCGACTTAGATTTTTCAACCTTCACAAAATCTAGCATATGACTTGATTGAGGTGGTGATGAATCTGGCTCACATTGACACTGGCATGAACGACTGACAATTTTATTCTCCGTCCCTTCATAGTAGTGATCCATAATATTAATATCAACTGTTTGATGATCTGCTGAGTGTGATTTGGATTTTACACCGTTGTGCTTGTGTGACTTCTTACTGTGGTGATGATTACTTTTTCCGTGAATTCCATCCTTAGTGTGAGATGCATGCTTGTGATTTTTCGTGACATGTTCCTTGATTTTTTCATGTTTTGAATTGTTAACAGTTTTATGTACAGAAGTACTGCTACCGTGTGTCTTGTCAATAATTGTCGTGTTTGATATTTCGTTATTCGGTTCGACACATTCATAGTCTTCGTCCGTCGGCTCTTGTGTTTCGGCTGTTGGATTTACATCCTCTGTTTTATTTGTCTTTTCTTGTGTTTCGGCTATCGGCTTTGTATCCTCTGCTTTGTTTGTCTTCTCTTCTTTTGGTTCTGGTGTATTGGCTTTCGGCTTTACATCCTCTGTTTTTTTCGTCTTTTCTTGTTTTGGTTCTGATGTTTCAGCTTTCGGCTTTACATCCTCTGTTTTCTTCGTCTTTTCTTGTTTTGGTTCTGGTGTTTCAGCTTTCGGCTTTACATCCTCTGCTTTCTTCGTCTTTTCTTGTTTTGGTTCTGGTGTTTCGGCTTTCGGCTTTACATCCTCATCTGTTTTCTTTGTCTTTTCTGGTTTTGGTTCTGGTGTTTCGGATTTCGACTTTACATCTTCATCTGTTTTCTTTGTCTTTTCTGGTTTTGGTTCTGGTGTTTCGGATTTCGGCTTTACATCCTCGTCTGTTTTCTTTGTATTTTCTGGTGTCGGTTTTTCGGTAGTATGATGAGGCAGAGCTTTGTTCGCCTCATCTGTTTTATTTGTGGGGTGAGGTTTGACCAAATCCACTGCTTTAATTTTTCCATCTGCATTTGTCGCATCCTTGTGTTTATGTTCTTCCGGTGTACTAGTATTGGTTTTGTGCTCAATATTTTCTGAACCATTTGGTAATTGCTCTTCATCTTTGGTTTTAATCTTATTTGACAAATTTTTCTCTAAATGATCTACAGTTTGGTTACCAGTGTGGGGCGATTCACTCGGCTCAACTTTCAATGATTGATCAATAGTGACATTTTGTACTGAACTACTTGTTTGGTTATCATCAAAGTGTGTTTTCTTATCCACATGCATTATGTCATGAGTTTTGTTCACTTCATTATTAATTATGGCATTCATTGGTGCAATGTTTGTGTCTTGATTCATTGTGCTGCTTTTGTGATCCGTCACATCTTGTTTAGAAGTATTATTACTTGTCTGGTTCGCAGTATGTGAATTTTTGAGTCCCGTACTTTGTATTGAGTTCAGTTCACTTTTGTTCATGGCAATATTTGTCAGTGACTGTTTTGAACTGGACTCTGTTAGTGTTTCATTAATAGATTCAATTTCACTTATGATCAAATCTTTTTGATCGTCGGTCAAAGTTTTGTGCGAATCGTCATCATGTTCACTTTGCTTCAAATCACCAGGTTTACCATTGTGCAGATTTTTTACATTTTTTTCAAGTGATTGTTCATTTTTATTAGTTTCTGTAGTGCCTTCTGTATTATTAAGGTTCTGTGGGTTATGATCACTGGTACTGGTGTTATTCAGTACAGGAGTTAATGGTACAGGAATACTAGTGTGGTTCACAGAATGTAAATTGTCTAGTCCTTTACTTTCTAATGAGCTCAATTCACTTTTGTTCATGGCAATATTCGGCAGTGTTTGTTTTAAACTGAACTCTGTAAGTGTTTCATTAATAGACTCAATTTCACTTTTGATCAAATCTTTTTGTCCGACAGTAACAGTTCTGTTCTGTGAAGAGCTCTCTCGTTCAGTTTGTCTGACATCACCAGGTTTATCAGTATTTGGATTTGGTATATTTTTCTGAAGTGCTTGTTCATTTTTAATAGTGTCCGTAGTCACTTGTGTCTTATTAATGGTCTGTGGGTTATGATCACTGGTATTATGCAGTACAGGGGTTAATGGTACTTCGGACGTTTCTGATGTGGTCTGCTTTGTGTGATTTTGAGCGACGGGACCATTTAATAACGCTTTTTCTTGTAACCTTTGTTCAATTGAGATTATTTCATCAAGGTAATTCTTTTTCGTTTCAGTAACGTTCTGAGATTTGACAGGGACAAGATGATCCTGCATAGATGGATTCTCGGTAGTCGTACTATTTGCATTTGCATGGGTGGCACTTTTATCAACTTTCGATGGACCGGACGTAATATTAGCAGTGTTATTCTGTGGAGCTGTAGTACTTGATTCGACAATCTTCGTTTCGTTTATTTTAGAAAGATCCACTACTTTTACACTATCTTTGTCTAAATTTGATATCGTCGTATTCTTAACGATTTCAACGTTGCCTTTTACTTTGTTATTATTTGTGCCCACAATGGGTACATGTTGAAGTGGTACAGGCTCGAAAAATTCCTCTATTATAATTTCATTACTTTTGTCATTTGCTGTTGGGCTATTATCCGAAGATATACTTTGTGTCACACTGCCTTCATTGAGTGAGTTAGTTTGAGCAGCATGCCAATTCTCACGTGATAAAATATTAGGTGTGTCTTCGTAAAATATTTCAATCTCTGGTGCTTCAACTTGAGTATTTTTCATCTCAATTTCATTGTCCAATATTTCAAGGGGATTAGGTGTGCTTCTGTGCTGTTCAAATTGTGTACCTTCATTGTGATAAATGTAAGCGTTGGATTTTGCTGCATTCGTCACTTTTGTGTGTTCAGCCAATCTGGGTGACTTTCGGGGCTTACTGGCTTCCACAACGTCTTCTTCATAGTCGTTTACTGAAATCTCATGAGAGGTATCGTGTGGAGACAAGTACTCAAGACCGAAATCCCCTTGTTCATTGTGATATTTCTCGTCAAGTGTGAGAGTGTCTACCGTATAATCGTCATAATCCGCAATATACGGCTCAATTGATTTGTATTTAGTATCAGAGTGAATTCCTGGCAGATTTTGTAAATGCAACTGCTTATGAGAAGGCGAGCCACGAACATTTTCCTTTTCCAGAGGATTTGGCCATTTCCACTCTTCAATGAAATCTCGCTTGTCTGCTTCATCATCTGTATCCGTCGGAACCTCAGATATGGTGTGATGGGAGTTGTCTGTTTATCAGTATGAGTGATCAAAATAACGTCCCACCGATCAGGTTTCTAACTGTTTTAAATGTGCAACTTACGGAATGGCTCTTGCTTGGACGAGTATAAAATGTCATTATAATTTTGATCAGGCACAAATCTCTTAGGTCGTTCATTCTTTAATTTAGAATCAGTCAGATGTACCTGTGGGATAAATAAATTATTGAAAAAGTAATTATTAAGTTATTGCAACAATTCCCGTTGATAAATGTAACACATGCAACCGCAAAACGTCGTAATAGATGCTAACTATATAACGGTGTATATTTACACAGAATTTCCAAAAGATATACTGCACATACTTCGTGGGAATCACAGGAATCATGTACTTAAAATTCAAATGCCGATATATTAAAATTAACTCACCGGAACTGATGTTATGCCATTCAATTTTGTCCATAAATTCCCAACTGGATTGATTTCCTTCCGGTGACGCTCCTATACACAAGAAAAAATGAATGAAATGAAATTAATGATTATACTAACTAAAAAAATCATGATTGTTATCACAATTTTACCTGGTACAATGAATCGGGCGGATGTTTTATTGGCAGGCTGGATACAGCTAGTAAAACTAGCCACAACCTTAGTAGGAGCAGGTACATCATCCTGCTCAATCTTCAAGGATTTAATACATCTAGAGAACTTCAATCACTACTAATGTTTGAAGAATAAGAGAATATTAATTATAACAAAACAGCAAGAGTTAAATAAGGAGAAAAATTTCTATAATTTCTTAAACTATTCGTATTATTAGGCTGACTGTATGTAGTTTCAAAATATTTCTGAACCTAATTCAGAATTTTAATGATGGATAAAAGTTTAATGCAGCAATTTAAAAAAAAAAACATGTTCATAGTTTCAATTAAATGCACCGAGGAATTCTGCAACTAAAAAATATACACAATTTCACGAACCACTAAAAATAAATATATCTTAACAAATTTAAAAATACACACGTGTGATACCAGATAGTCAAATTCTTTCAAAAATCCATATCCATATTCAACATTTTGGACGCCTATTTTCTTCTGCTGTAGATATAAACCTCAATAGTCGACCAAATTTTAATTCCACTGGACGCACAATTTTAAAGACACTTGTACAGCACCTTTCACTACACACAGTTTTAAATACCTACATTTAAAACACTTTAACAAAATTACCCACGGACAAAATTCTCTATAATTTTTGTCCAATTTAGCTAGTATTAAAAAATTTCTTTACTTGAATAAACTAATACTGATTTTTAATTGGTTAATTAATAAAAAAAATTCTGTAGCACTCAAATCAATTATACACAATTAAAAACTATGTAACCGAGATAACGTTAATTATTTAAAGGTCCATGCAGTCACGCAATATGCACTCAAATATGTTATATAAGATTCGGACGAACTTCCAGAAGAATCAGGAATAAAACATTGAGAATTCAAAGAGTACGGAAATGAGTGTAAGAAATCCGATATCTTGGTTATCTGACCACACTGCACATACACACATGGCACATACATACTCAACGACCTCGACCTCTTAGCCCAACCAGAATGGAAATTCCTATCAACGCGGAAGCCAATATGGATTGTTTATGTTTGTACTAATCAAAACCATTCCCTCATTATAATAAGCAATTATTTGATATGAACCTCCTTTGGACAGAGAGATTTGAGGCGACGCATGTCTTACTCGAAATTCGTAGCCACAGCTGCCGAGACCCAAATTACACGGAAGCGACTAGGTTTTTTATGTATACAAATTATACAATGAAGAGAAGACCGAGGACACATCTCTGCGGTTTGTGCTGGATGGAATACATAGGAAAAGAAATCTAGACTATTCTCAGTATATCACACAATCAGTAAAATATGAACGAGAAACCAATTGTCAGGCCAAATGTACAGAGTGTTTAAAAATTATGCCGGTAATAATTTGGTACAATGTCTCTGCTAGTCTGTAGTAAATAAAAATCTCGAATGGTTATTTATTTATGGTGGTTAAAAACTGTAAGGCAGTAAGTCCAGATTAGGGATTCCTTTGATGCCTTCTGAACTAAATGCCCTTAAAAAAATTTAAAGGAATTGCCTGGCATAGAATCCGATAGTGTCAAAATGATTTGATTTCTAGATAAAAATTCTTAAACCTTTTGTTTATTTTGTAAGACTTTATGAACCACCATATGTATTAAAACTAATTCAATATATATTGGATCATAAGTAAGGCGGAATATCCATACAATTTGTGTCGGCTCGAAAAGTTTTCACATTTATTTATTTATCATCCTTCGGAGTGGTCAGTGCGGTTAGTCATGCAGAACCTATTCTGATGTGCTTAGTGCTTGGTAGTTAATTGAAGTTGTAAAAACATTAAAGTATGCATTCGTGTGCTTACCGGATCAAATGTACTTTGATTTCATGGAAAAGTCAATCCTGTTTTATGAATTTTATGATTTATTAACTATTTCATACATGACTGAATTATATGTATACAAAAATTGAATGGCTTACAAGCATGTGTACCTACCCCGATTCACGTATTTTATGGTACAACACAGCAATCACTGCAAATATGATTTCAAGTTTCGACGAAGTGTCCTTTTGGTTTGGGTTTACCCTCAGAGTGGGGATGCGCGTCAGGTGTATGTGTGGAATGAGCTGCAGTTTCATGACCCGTCGGATGCCCAGTTGGATGAATGGCGTGGAACGCCGCTTGTGCAACATGACTTCCAACCTCTGCGAGATGAGGACGAGGATGTGCGGGTGTCGGCGTCCCGTGTCCAGCAACTTCATGCAACGCTGGATGATGTACTTCCCCTACTTCAAGAGGTCTATGTGGGTGTGAGGGGATTGAATGTCCAGTGACTGCATGCAACGCCGCTTGAGCCACATGACTTCCAACCTCGGTGAGATGGGGGTGGGGATGCGCTGCCGCGGGTGTCGTCACTGTTTTGTGTGGTGGAGCTGGAGTCACGTGTCCAACTTCATGCAACGCTGGATGGTGTACTTCCCCTACTTCAGCTGGCCTGTGTGGATGTGATCCAATTGGATGACCAGAAATTGCATGCAACGCCGCTTGAGCCACATGATCTCCAACCTCAGTCAGATGAGGATGTGGATGCGCGGCCGCGGGGGTAACTGTTTTGTGTGGAGATCCCCCGACATCATGCAACACTGGATGACGCAACTCGTCAACTTCGAGAGGTCTATGTGGTGGTGGATGTGACCCAATTGGATGACCGGCCGCATGTAATTGAGCTGTTGCAGCTTGGCCTACACGACGACCAATGTCAGCGAGTGATTTTGACTTTCCTAACTCTAGTAGATGAGGATGCAATTTTGCCTTAGGGACAATCAATTCAGTGGTATCGTGAAGTACTGCGTGGGGATGAACTTTTCCCGCTGAAATAAGTTCAGGCGTATCATGAAGTACTGGATGGGGATGATCTTTGCCTGCTGAGATTAATTCTGGAGTATCGTGTAGTACTGGATGAGGATGACCGGTCGGATGGGCAGGGGAAGGTTCTTGTACATGACCTCCGACTTCAACCATTGGGAGAATCTTGTGGTCTTTAGGGTCCTGTAGATGGGACGGGAGCACTTCATGGACTGGCGGATGGGGTGGTGTTTCCGGTTGAACCTTGACGTCAGATGGATGGACTGGTTCTGCGGGATGAGACACGAGGTCAATTGGAAGCGATGGTAAGATAGGATGTGTTAATTGGTCAATTGAGTGTGACAATTCTGGTGGTGGAGTAGACATGTGGTCAATCAATGGTGAAACATGACTTGGCGCCTTTTTTTCGATTGGTTTGGCCTCGTCAATGGTTGGTTCAGATGGTTTTGGACTTTCAGCCACTGTTTCAACTAGTTTGGCTTCGTCACTAGTTGGCTCAGGTGGTTTTAGACTTTCACCCACTGTTTCAACTGGTATTGGAGTTTCGGCAACTGCTTTAACTGGTTTGGCTTCGTCACTGGTTGGTTCAACTGGTTTCGGACTTTCGGCCACTGTTTCGATTGGTTTGGCTTCGTCACTGGTTGGTTCAACTGGTTTCGGACTTTCGGCAACTGTTTCAACTGGTTTGGCTTCGTCACTGGTTGGTTCAACTGGTTTAGGACTTTCGGCAACTATTTCAACTGGCTTGTCTTTGTCACTAGTTGGCTCAGGTGGTTTCAGGCTTTCGGCCACTGCTTCAACAGGTTTGGCTTCATCACTGGTTGGTTCAACTGGTTTCGGACTATCGGCCACTGTTTCACCTGGTTTCGGGGTTTCGGTCACTGTTTCAACTGGTTTCGGGGTTTCGGTCACTGTTTCAACTGGTTTGGCTTCGTCACTGGTTGGTTCAACTGGTTTCGGACATTCGGCCACTGCTTCAACTGGTTTGGCTTCGTCACTGGTTGGTTCAACTGGTTTCGGACTTTGGGCTACTGTTTCAACTGGTTTGGCTTCATCACTGGTTGGTTCAACGGGTTTCGGACTTTCAGCAACTACTTCCACTGGTTTGTGTTCGTCACTGGCCGGTTTAAGTGCTTTCTGACTTTCCGGCACATTTTCAACAAGTTTGACTTCGTCAATAGTTGGCTCAGATCGTTTCAGGCTTTCGGCGTCTGGTTCAACTGGTTTGGGTTCGTCAATGATTGGTTCAAGTGATTTTGGGCTTTCGGCCTCTGGTTCAACTGGTTTGGGTTCGTCAATGATTGGTTCAAGTGATTTCGGACTTTCGGCCTCTGGTTCAACTGGTTTGGGTTCGTCACTGATCGGTTCAAGTGATTTCGGACTTTCGGCCTCTGTTTCAACTTGCTTGGTTTCGTCACTTATTGGTTCAGGTGGTTTCAGTGTTTCAGTCAATGCTTCAACTGGTTTCGGTTCTTCCCTGGTTAGTGATGATGGTTTCGGACTTTCGAGAATTATTTCCACTGGTTTGGCTTCCTGACTAGATACTTCAAGTGGTTTGGGGTCATCACCCGTTGGCTCAGGTGGTTCCAGGATTTCAGCCTCTGTTTCAAGTGGTTTGGCTTCGTCAATGAGAGGTTCAAGTGGCTTCGGGATTTCGGCCACTGGTTTAATTTTAGGTTCGTCACTCGTCGCTTCAAGTGATTTCATGTTTTCAGCCACTACTTCCACTGGTTTGTTTTCGTCACTGGCAGGTTCTAGTGGTATCGGAATTTCGGCCACGGTTTTATCTGGTCTGGTTTCGTCCCTCGTTGGTTCAAGTGGCTTCGGAATTTCTGATTCTGTTTTAACTGGTTTGGGTTCATCACTCGTCGGCTCAGGCGATTTCAGGATTTCGGCCATTAATTCCACTGGTTTTGGTTCGTCACTGCTTGGTTGTACTGATACCAGAATTTCGGCCTCGGTTTCATCTGGTTGGGATTCGTCCCTTTTTGGTTCTAGTGGTTGCGCCATTTCGACCACTGGTTGAACTTGTTTTGGTTCGTCACTCATTGGTTCAAGTGGTCTCGCAATTTTGACCACTGTTTCAGCTGGTTTGTGTTCGCCACTCGTTGGTTCAAGTCCTATGGGCTCTTCACTTATTGGGTCAGGCGGTTTCGCACATTCATCCATCGGTCTCGGTTCAACTTTGATTAAGACAGGTGGGCTCACAGTTTCGGCCATTTTTTCCACTGGCTTGGGTTCATCACCGATAGTGTCACGTGGTTTTGAACTACTGGCCATCGCCTCGAGAGATTTTGGATCTGGTGGTTTCACACTTTCGGCAATTGGCTCTAGTGATTTCGCTTCATTAATTTTCGACTCAAGTGGTTTCGCACTGTCTGCAGCAGGATCTAGGGGCTCAACTTGGTCAATTTTTGTCTCAGTTGGTATCGCACTTTCGACCGCTGTGTCTAATGGTACAAGTTGATCACTGTTTTTGTCAGGTGGTTTTGACGTTTCAAGAACTTCTTCGAGTGGCTCGGACGTCTCCATCGAGGAATCCAGCGGTGAAGAATCAAGTGTGTCTAGTTTGACTGGTGGTACAACGGGTTGAGCTGGTGGATCGGTGGTCGAAGCTATCACTTCCTGGAATGTGGTTGGGTCAGTGAGTGTGTCAGTGTGCTATAAAATTTCAGTCGTTTCTTCTAGAACGGGTGATACAGTTGTCGTACTTGAGAGTTTTTGTGTGGATTGCTCATCAATAGATTTTGGAGGTGTCAAGATTACACCCTCTTGTGGTTTCGATTCTTCGGTGATCGGTAGAATTCTTTCGACTGGTTTACTTACACCTTCTGGTGGTTTTGTTTCTTCAAATGGCCTGGATTCTTCAAATAATTTTGATTCTTCCAGTGGTTCCGATTGTATTACTGGGTTCGATTCTATTTGTTTCGATTCTTCTAATAATTTCGATTCTTCCACTGGTTTCGCTGACTCTTCATGTGGTTTCGATTCCTCATTTGGATTCACTTCTTCAGTGATTGGTTCATCCGCTTGGACTTGTTCTTTTACATCTTTTAGCAATTTTGCTTCTTCGTTTGGCCTCAATTCTTCTGTTGTATGTTCAGGTTTGATTGGTGGGGCTGTATCTTCAGACAGTTCAGATTCTGCAGTATCTGGTTCAATTGGTGTAGCTATTTTAATTCCAGTCTCAGGAGGTTCCGATTCTCTTTTGGTAGGTGGAGTTGATATCGTTGGCTGACTTACATCCTCAACTGGTTTCGATTCTCGAGTGTCAGCTACAAATTGTAGACCTGGTTTATTTATATCTTCATGTGATTCTACTGGTGGTACTGGTTTATTGGGTTCCCCTGGTTGTGTGAATTCTTTAGCGGCTTCCTCGGGCTCATCCAATATCACTGGTTTACCTACGTCTTTAAGTGGTTTTGCTTCTTCTTGAGAAAGTATTTTTCCAATATCTACAGGTGGTTTTGATTCTTGATCGAGTGACTCAAATTGCAATGCTAGCTTGCCTACATCTTCATGAGGTTCAATTATACCGACTGGTGGTATAATATTTGTTGGTGACTTCATTATATCTTCACATGTTTCAGTTTTCTCAATAGCAGAACTTTGAAATGGTTCAGATTTTACTTGAGAAGCTTCCTGATCAACCAGACATTGTTGTGCGAATATCTCATCTGATATGTCAAAAGGTTGATTGAATTTATCAATTGGCTGTGATTTCTCAGCAGTGCCTGGTTGTTGTTTATAGTCCTGTGGTAATTGCTTCCCTTGGAGCATCTGACCACCCAAGGCTACTTCTGGTTCTTGGGACGACAAATAAGGTATAGCCAAATTTTCTATCATTGGTCCTTTCAAAGCATAATTTTCTGTTTCTGGGATGGCTGTTGGACCTCCGTCTCCACCTACTGGTGCCATTTCGAGTTTTGCGAGAACTTCTTCAAAATCCAAGATTGCTTTGTCATAAATTCCTTCGAGCTCTTCATCAT